>JANHFT010004112.1:214118-224964 GCA_032467955.1 Pseudoxenodon macrops
TATTTTTCTACTTGCATTTTTACATGTTTTCGAACTGCTAGGTTGGCAGAAGCTGGGACAAGTAACGGGAGCTCACTAGGGATTCGAACGGCCGAACTGCCGACCTTTCTGATCAACAAGCTCAGCGTCTTAGCCACTGAGCCACCATGTCCCTTACGCTACATATCTATATCAATGCAAATTAAATTGAAAAACTAGGGACAGCATATTTGCAGGAGCTAATGGGGACAACTGAGAATTCTTTTCCAGCCTAGATATTTAGTGTCAGAGAAGCATCTCTGTGGGCTTCTTCTTGGGTGAGCTTTACAACCCCTGCCTTGGCAGGTTCTCTAGTTATGAGGCGCCTTACACTCCATGGAAATTTCCCAATGCACAGTGACATTTATTTCTTATAAACCATTTACGATTATTCTACATTCCCTCTAGTTCCCTGCAAGCCATGAGTTTCAAGATCTTTGGGGTTCACAGTTGGACTCTCCAAGCTCCCAAGTAGGTAACAGATCTTTAGCTGTGCAGTGGAAAAGGAGAAGATCTATCTCACTGTCATATTCTTGCAGGAGCTCCACTGCTGTCAAGAGAACAGCTCGGTGCTCTGGATCTCGAATGTTGAGCTCATCCAGATCTTCTTCCTCCAGGAGCTTGAAGGTATCTAAGTCTTCATAGCCATTGAACAGAAAGGTTGGCATGTGCTCCTGTGTCAAAGAGAGATACTACTTTCAATGCTGTATATTTCACATGGTTTCCCCACACACACACACACCAGTTTCTAATTGGTGGATGCTGACTCAATATGCTGATTCAATATTATAACTGATTTGTAAGTATCCAAGGAACATTTTGAGTCATACCATATAGAAACAATATGCAGTAGTACAGATAAACAATATGCAGTAGTACAGGTAAACAATATGCAGTAGTACAGGTAAACATATCCATAGCATTTCCTTTATTTCTCTCTCTCAACCAGAACAGATTTCCACTTTCTTTGGACTGCAGTGGATTTTATATTCTGTATTCCCTATAAAAATTCCTCTGCAATACAGCTGTCACACACTTCAGTGCCAATGTGAAAATTTCCCTCACTGATGTGCCACATTGGCAGGTAGTCCATCTGATGAAAGAATACACACGGGGTGAAGTTACTAAGAAGTTAATCTGTTAACTCCTTGAGTCCTTCATTCAAGGTATAATGGAGACTGTGTGATTCCAACTTGAAATAAACTCAGGTCACAGCCTTTACTGGCTTTCTGCAGTAATATTTTTTTTAAAAATCTGATGGCAGCTAGTATCATGAATACAAATATTTCTTCCATCCATGCCCTCCCCCAAACATGAATCCCTGATGTGAATATTCTTGTAGTCTTCACCCTTTATTCCCTCCCCCCCTTCTACCCTGGTTCACTGCTTCCTCTCTGGTTCTAAATTTATAACCATTTTGTGCCATATACTGGTGCTTGCAATATTATATATATAGATATATAGCTGCATATGAAGAAAAAGCTTTTATTTGCCTTTTGCCTTTTTCTGAGGCAGCACTTTCAATTCCTGAATTGAAGGTTAACCAGAAGTATTTGTACCAAAGAATGTTGGTCTCAGTATTTCCCTTGTCACAGTATTATCTGGCAGTTCTGACTCAATTAATGCACTTTGCTTAATTATCACATTTCTTTATCACTGGCACTAGGCTACCCAGCACCGTTGCGGGTTGCCACACACTTTTTCCAGGAAATGCCTACTATTCCATAAGCCCTTTCATTAAAAAAAAAAAAAGGTACTTAATGATAGACTCACTATATTATATATTCATACTGAATGAAGATGAGTGTGGTTTTAAAATGGCAAGAAGATGAATGTGGTTTTAAAATTGCAGGAAAAAAAGCATCAACAATGTGCTATACCGATGACACTCCGATAGCTGAAAATGTAAATAAAGTCTAGTAGTGACAATCAAGGAGAAGAGTGACAAAATGGAACTAAGATTAACAATAAAGACCAAGCTAATGGCAACTGGTACAGCAACCAGCCTTAGAACTGACAATGAAAATATTGAAGTGGCGGATAGCTTCTCCCTTTTAAGACCAACTAACAACAGTTGAAAGACCAGCAATCAAGAAACAGATCTCAGATTAGATTTCATAAAGTAACAAAGAAGGCCTTGAGGGAAAAAATATCAGGTGTCTATTCCTACAAAGACCAGAATAGTGCAAGCAATGGTTTTCCCTTTGACATTCTATAAAAACAAAAGTTGAAGTCAGGATTGACATCTTTTAACTTTGATATTGGAGAAGAAACCTTAGGAAACCAGTGATAACAAGCCATTGAATAAATTACTTGAGGCTCAGGTTATCATACTTAGGATGTATTATGCAAAAATCTGGTTTTCTGAAAAATGTAGGAAAGGTGGAAGGAAAGAGAAGAAGACATCCAGGCAGCAAGATAAATGGACTCAGTCATGGTAGTGATGTGTACACTATTGGAAGACCTGAAGGATCAAGTTGGAGATGAATTCTTGTGGAGAAAAATCTATCTACAGGTAGTTCTCAACTTAGAACTATAACTGAGCCCACAATTACACTCATAATTCGCAATGGTTAATAAGAAGGTCACCATGCAACTGCACCTGATTTAAATATCTTTTACTATCTTTTAAGGTCATTAAGTGAATGCCTCAGTCGTAAAAGGAATGCCACACGGTTGTTAAGTGAACCCATTAGTCAGTTTTCCTGCTAGAAATCAAAAGTAAATGTTGGTTTGAAGCAAAAATGTAGTAAAGGATGGTCATGTAACCCACAGGATGTTGCCACAAATGGCGACCAATTACTGAGCACTCAAAATGCATTTATGTGACTTCGGGGATGGTGTCCATTGGAACTTTCAATCTGGGTCATGAGTAGCGTTTCCAGAGTCTGTCATAACTTTAAATGGTTGCTAAGAGACTGGCCATAGGCTGAGGACTACCTGTATGTGATTGCTAAGAATCTATATCAATTTGACTGCACAGTCAAATACATTAACTCTTCCTTCATTGGAAGCAGACATCATCACACATGCTTTAATTACATGCAAATATTGTATGCAGAGATGGCTGCAGTAGTCTTGATTTTTCTAAAAACCAATGAAAGTTTGAAAGCCTATATCCAGTCAGGTCAAAAACAAATGCAAGATACATTTTATTTAAACATCATGCATAATATGCTTCTATTTATTTGAAATATTAAAAAAAAACATTTGCATTTCCTCCTCGTTTTAACTTTTGACTGAATAAAATCTATAAGAAGCCAATGAAGAGACATTTGTTGCATACGAAGAGTAGTCTATCTTTTATGAAGAATTACCTTTCAAGGATGGTAATGAGGAGAAGAAGAAAATGATGGTAGCCTGGTCATGTTCCACCTGAGTGTGTTTTAGTTAGGGCAAGATTGCTGAGATACCTCTAGAGTGAGATAGTTGCACATATTATAGCTCAGAATGGAGACTATGGATTTATTTTAGACAGCTGCTGTAATAAAAAACATCTTTCTTGCCAGAAGCCCAGCTGTTAGCAATTGCTCTCTTCTATTCAAGTAGCTTTACTGGCAATAAAAAAAAATGTAAGAGGGCTTTGGGGAGACAGGTAACAGCTTCTCAAAAAAGTTTGCTCTTCCTTCACTGCTCCACAGTTGGGATTATTGTCTCACTGATGTTGGAATTCTCTTTTCAAAAGGCCTACCATCTCTTTCCTTAGACATTTGATCCTTCCAGCCTTCCCAATGGCTATGATGTTTAAATATCTCCTGAATTCTTCTTGCCTTCACTCTCCTGTAAACCTTTGTTTTGTTTAATGATTTATCTTTCTTTCTTCACGGTCAAAATTTTAGCTGTGATTACATTTTAATGATGTTTGGAGGAGCCACACTTGATTACAGAAAAAGTCTGAGACAGAGTCCATCTATCCACCCTTGCTGAGCAGACGGAATTATTCATTGAATAGCTTAATTTATTCCTGGCTCTTTCAGAGTCTTAACATCAAACAGAATTTAAACAAAACAAAAGCAAAGCAGGTATAATAAATCTTTCTAGAAAAGTAAATTAAAAACTACGCATCGATAACTGACTCTGTAAACAAAACTGTGACAAATACCTTATCAAGCAATTTAGGAGAGAAAACAAATGGAATTATTGACAATATAAAACAACAAGTATACTATATACTAAGAAAAAACAATATGTGATCACAGAACATCTGTAGAGATTTAACCACAGGCAGTATTATCCACTAAATTGGGCACATTATTCCTGCTGTGGAATTGAGAATCCAATCATCTAAAATCAGCTTGCTTTTTAAAAAGTTACTCCACTTTAATAGCAGAGCAGGAAAAGGATGAAAAGAAATAAGTTTGTCAACTCCATCTGATAATAAGCATGAAGCAAAACAAATTAAAAAATGTTTATTAAATAAAATCCATAAGAGTTGAATCCAGGCTTAATTATCTGGAATCGATAATTTCAGTGTTAGGTAATGAGAGGGACTGAGAAGGAAAACAAGAATACTGGAAATGGATCATCAGTTATTCAAATAATTTCTAGGACTATGATTGCATTATCTAGAGCAGTGATGGGGATCGCGTGCCAAAAGTATGGGGAGCGTGTGTGTGGGGGTGTGGGGGTGTCGGACACCGTGCTCACACCCATAATTTGCATGTGCACATGACCCCCCCTCCCGGCACACGATGGCATGGTGGGCCCGATAGGCCCGTTTTTTGCTCTCCCCAGGTTCCAGAGCTTTTGTAGCCTGGGGAGGGTGAAAACGGCCTTCCCCACCCCCGTAGAGGCCCTCCGGAGGCCGGAAATGGCCCGGAGGTTGGCAAACGGGCCATTTCCAGCCTCCAGAGGGACTCAGGGGTGGGGTGGAAAAGGCTGTTTTCCACCCGTTTTTCACAAAAATGGGTGCGTTTTTGCCTTCCCTCAGCTCTTTCCTTTGCATATATTGAGCCAAAATTCCAACAATCATTTGTCACTCACCTGGCTACCTGAAGTTGATAACTACTGAAGGATAAGCATCCTTGCTTACATAGAGAGCAAACAAGCCTTTCTTATAAGACCCAAGATATAGGGGAAGGGGGGAAATGAAAATTGACCTTTAAATTGATGCGATCAAGGAGATCCTCAACAGATTTGGGTTGCTGTAATCTTCCTTTTCGGCGCCTCCTTGTGGGCCTTTTAGGCTTTTCTTCCTCTTCATTTAACACATCCACATAGATGAATTTGAAAGTACCAACTTTATTGTTCAGAAGACCCATCCAGGTACCCATGGGAGGCTTGCTAATTATATCGATAATATCACCCTTCTGTAGTTGAGAAAAGAAAGAATGCATCTGAGTGATCTACTAAATCAATCCAGATAGCTCTTATGTGTACAATCTTTTGTGGGGGGGGAAATGAAACTAAGCAAATAAAAGGACAGGTCAATTATTTTTTCTTTACATAAAGAGACTTCACAGTTCATGTCTTAATTCTGTAGCATTTTAACAACATAAAACATACTTCTCTATTAAAAAACCCATATCTGGATAGATTTTTTAAAAATTATCTGCAGCATGAGTCTTCACGACTAAGTATTTACACGGAAGGAATTTATATCTGAATTTGTTTTGGTCAAAAGTATAAATGGAACTAAAATCACCTGTCACCACTGGCTCAATTTTTGACCCACACTAGTGTTCCTGTCTTTTACAGGACACCTTTTCTATAGAAATAAATACTTGGGTTGACTTTTCCAACCTGAATAAAGAGTCATATAATCAATTATCCAGAAAAAAGCGGAGAAGAGAGAATATGAATGTATCAGAACAGGTATTCGAAGGACTGCCTAACTCTCATTGTTTGAACCTATCCCATTAGGTCAGGTGAGAAGGATATGTTCAAGGGCCCATCACTCAGGGATTGCATCTAATGGGATCCTGGATGGGTGGCTTTTACTTAGCTGCACCTGTACTCTGGAACACCATCTCATCCCAAGGTTTGCTTAAACCTGACACTGCTCACCTTTAAGACCTGGCTATTTTCCTGAACATTGGGGTGGTGGTGGTGTCAAGAGAGTAATTGAACCCACAATGTTAGTGTATGGTGGTTTTGTTGGCCACCTTGTATTGTAGTTGGTCTGGATGTGCATTGTTATATTGTATTTATACTGTGTTTTAAATTTTTCATTAGCCGCTCAGGGTTTTATTAGGGAGATGGGCAGCCATATAAAACCACTTGAAGAAAGAAAGAAATGCAGACACAAATGTTACATTACAACAAAGTAGTTCCATAACCATTTAAAAACCGGTAAGATAATGATTTTAAAGCTATTGTTCAACATTTGTAAAAATGAGAAACTAGTGTATCAAAGAGGTTTGGATAGGTAGCAGAGGTGGGTTCTGAATCTTCTTACTCCTGGTTTGCTCAGGATTGCGCCTCGAGCATGCGCAGCAATAAAAAAATAGCTTCTGCGCATGTGCAGAAGCAAAATCCAAGATGGCGGTGCCCACGGAGACACCGATGGAACCGGCTCTGTGACATCATTGCGGAGTTACTACCGGTTCTATAGAACCGGTAGGAACCCATCTCTGATAGGTAGCCTTTTCTACGAAATCTTAGGTCCAACTATGGAACATTTGGAGAACATTCAGTACCTTTTTAAGCAAGATCCCTTAATTCAAATTTGCCGGTTAGTTCATGAAAAGTACCTTCAGTTTAAGAGAATCCGTATCATAAGGGCTGGGGGTGAAGTCAGTATGAACCCTGGCACGACCACAGAAAGGTCCTCGGTACGCAAGCTCCTCCTCATCACCATCCTCAGACTTGACACTCTCTCTATTGCTGGTTGAAGAGTCAGTTGTGCTTACCGTCTGCCCACCTATTTGTGCAGGAAAAAAGGTAAAAGCAAAGGAATTGCAAAAGAGAACAAGCAGATCCCAACCTGTGTAATCCCCTAAGATGTCAGAAACATCCCTCGGACACTAGTTTAACACAACCATTCTAGGTGTGATTAGAACAGCAATAGCAATAGTGATTATATCCTATAGCTTCTTGCTTTTTTAATGGCATTTTTAGCATCTGATATGATGCTGATCTGATTAGCTTACCAGAGATTCATTTGTTTGTTTATTTAAATTCATTTATCAAAATTCTACACTCTCTATCTCACCTAGGTGACTCTCGGTGGTTTACAAATCTACATGGTGTGTGGCTGCTCTTGCCTTAGCACAACTTCTGCTTCTCCCAAAACCTTTACGCAGATCCTACTCTTCAATTGAGCCCCCTACTACTTCGTAAATGAAGAGCCACAAAAACCCCTCTGATAATAATCCCTACTATCTAGGATGCTTGACTCAAGTTCAGTTCAGATTTGAAGGTTCAGATTCAGCTTGCAAAAGAGATCTTCTTTTCTCGCTACTTAAGACAATTAAGAGACAGTCAATTTGATCCAGCGGTTAAGGCACCAGGCTAGAATCCGGGATCAACCAAATGACCGTATTACCCCCACACTCGGGTAGCTCAACGATGAAGTCCATGGATATTTCTTTCCAAGGAGCCCCAGGTCTAGCAACGTTCTGAAGTAACCCCTGCGGCTTTCCAGGTGGCCTCTTTGCAGAAGCACAGACAGGACAGCTAGCGACATAAGCCTCTATGTCTTTTTTCAAAGATGGGCACCAGAACTGCCGTTTAATTAAGTGTAATGTTTTCACAAACCCAAAGTGTCCGGAGGCTTTCGAATCATGAGCCTGTTGTAATACAACTTCCCTAAGACTAGACGGGACGTACAACTTAGTCCCCACCCATCCGAGGCCATCACAAACCATACACTTGTCTGAGTGGGACATCAACCAGTCATCGGTTTTTAGGGCTTCCTTTAGTTACGCGTTCAGATTGGTGGGGGGACCCGGATCCACCTTCCCCTGGGTTCTGGTGACCACGGGAGCAGCCAATTGCTTGGAGGCAATGGCAAACCACTTAAAAAAAAACTTGAAATAATTAACCCCCACAATAGATGCAGCTAAACATGGCGCAAAGAAGAATGGATGAAGGCAGCTAATATGAACAAAGTATTAGCATCTGGTCTAGGCCAGTTTCTTTAGGTTGAGACTTTTACATCTAAATTGAGCATAGCTGACTTTATATACATTACTTACTCATTGAGCTTTGGCCACTGAGGGAACTCCGCAAACTTTCTACTGAGCCACCAGCTTTCAACTTCGGTTTATCCAAAGTATCGTTCTCTTGCTGTGGTGCCTGAAGAGACTCTGGCCTTACATCCAGTTTGGGTTCCTGAAAGATAAAAACCACACCATTGATATTAAATTTCCCATGTACTCAAATATGGAAGTATTGGTTTGTGTGGTTTTAAAATTCTGCTGTACCCTAGTAGAATTCATTGCAATGGATCTGGCCTCAACTATGATGCAAAAAGCAGCAATTATCTATCATTTCCTTTTTTTTTTTTACCTCTTGTAAGCTAAAAAGAAACAGTAAATGACAAGAAAGCAGTGTTCCTGAATCATGAGAAGATCAGGATAAGAGTCACAATGATCCGAAGAGAACCTAAATCCAGGTATTTTCCTATAACTGAAGGAAACCTCTTCCTAATTTGCACACAGGTTGTTCATATCTTCACAAAGTTATCTTTTGATAAGTGAATCTAACAGGTCAATGTGTTCAGCACATTTGAACAGTTCAGAACTGTGTTCTATTTTGCAGTTGAGATTCCCACATTTCTAATGTGCGTTGTCTAATCTATTGATTTAAGATAGAGATCTAGGATTTAATCTAGATTTTTCTTTCAAATCTGAAGAGTTTGCTAGTCCAAGACTATTTTCAGTTTCCTTTGGGAAATATTTCATTTAATGTATTTTATACATGTTCAGATTTTTTTAGTATGAAACAAATGTTTTATAATAGTATTTTGAACTCGTGTAAAGTTCTATTCTTAAGATATAAAATAAGAGTTGGAATATGTTTTCCTTACATACTATTTATGTTACCCAATGTAATGCTATGAAGATTTACTTGCAAGTAGGTCTTACTGCATTACATATATTCTTTGCAAATGTATGTAAAATATATAAATGCAGAAGCAATTTTTAACTTATTCCTAATCAAACCATGCCATTAATTAAACTTAACTGAATCTAGCATCCGTTTCTTTTGTTATGCAGTTGCATTATATTTTCTAGAACTGTCCTGTCTTATAAACCTTAGAATCAGACATTTCATGTAACATTTGCTAAAGATTGGTAAATACAATGTTAACTGAATAGAATAGAATAGAATAGAATAGAATTCTTTATTGGCCAAGTGTGATTGGACACACAAGGAATTTGTCTTAGGTGCATGTTCTCTCAGTATACATAAAAATACAAGATACATTTGTCAAGAATGATAAATCTTAAATCATCCCTTTCCAGATTTCAACTACTTCCTCTCCTTTGCCTGCATATTGGCCTGGTGTTTAATCTGGATTGTACTTTGGTGGATTCTCCTATCCTTAAATTGCCCACCCATTCCAGGACAAGAAGTACCTATTGCCTTCTTTTCTGTAGACAAGTCCATGAGTACATAGCATATGTTCTCCATTAAAACTCCTTTTATATGACATCAATCTGCTGATTCTCCCTCATCATTGACAGCTTTCCATCTTAATGTGTCCACTGTTGGGGGGGGAATTTAAAAAGTGCGGAAAACTTCCTATGGTTGGGTTGTGAGGGGTAAACTGACTGAACTCTTGTCAATTGAAGGGATGGAGGGAAGGAGGGAGAGAAGGAAGGAAGGAAGGAAGGAAGGAAGAGACTTTCCATTAAATATACTGATTCTGTACCTCAGTAGAAGGCATCTGCCTGTCCCACAATATCTGAGAGAATAGACATGCTTTGGGTTCCGTATATAAAACAACATCATCTAATAGGAACATGGAGACTTGCCTTTCCCTCCAGGAATAGCATATCCCTGAGATTCAGATGAACCAACCCTATTCTTCCCAAACTTAAATGCTTTTTAGTGGGGGGTTTTTTCCATGCAGGTACTGGGTCTGACTTTAGAGTGAGCCCAATTAGTAAACAGCTTAAGTTGTTGAATATGTTGTATTTGGCCTAAGTTTGTGCTATTTTATGTTTTGTTTCCATGGTTTTTATGTCCATTCTTAATCTTGTTTGTGTTTTTAAGTCAATGTTAGCCACCAAATCCATAATTTGCAAGATGGGTGGATGGGTGGACAGAAGGACAGTCAGGCAGATATTGTGTGCCTTTAGCAAGTGGATTGAGATTATGACAACCGCAATTGTTCTTTTGGTTCATTACTTGTGGTTCAGGCTAACATCAGTAAGATGTAAGAATGTTGTCATTAATGCTGTTCTCAACATTAGGAAATGTAACCTTTCATCTGTAACTTCAATTGCTAATTTTCTATCTACTGACATGGCTGGGCAGTTTAAGAGTCAGAATGAATGAATAAAACTGGCTAACTAGACCAGTCTCCATCCTGCTGGCAGTAGAACCTCTGTACAATTAGAAAATGTAATTGACAGATCATTAATATTCATTTGAATAGCCTTTCTGCTCTGTGCCATGACGCATGGCCTCCTCATTATACAGCAATAACAAATTTCCATAATTGGCTCCACCTTGAGTCAACTTCCAAGGGCACTGCAGAAGGAACAGCTATCCCCAAGAGAGTATAGACACGAGGACCATCATCATGTTAGATGAGGTGGAAACAACTGGTTTCCCTTGATTTGAGTATAGATAATGATGTTTTGGTCACCACACTACAAAAAAGATGTTGAGACTCTGGAAAGAGTCCAGAGGAGAGCAACCAGGATGGTTAGGG
>JANHFT010004112.1:227431-247843 GCA_032467955.1 Pseudoxenodon macrops
AAAACCAAATATTGTATGTCCTTATCCAATTTTTTATTAAATATTCCCAATAGATATAATTCTGGTCTCCATTCCATCATTTGATGTGTTATTTCCTGTAGCCAATTCCTCACCCTTATCCAGTATTTTTTTTTACGACTGAGCATGTCCACCATTGATGGTAGTATGTTCCATATCCTCTTTTGCATTTCCAACAGTTTGGTAATCTGTAGATCTATAGATCTACTTCCATAGACATTATTTGAGAATCTGCAAGAGGAGCTTCTAAAGATGTTTTGAAGTCCTTAGGTGGTCCTTAGGTGGACCTAGCATTACATGAAGAGGCAACCATCATTCCTTGATCTGTAGCAACAAATAGCAGTGGGGCAACAGGGCAAGGAACGTTGAGGGACATAAATGGGTGGGGTCCTTAGTGCCCCCCGGAGCTTGGTTGTTCTCCTTGAAGTCGTTTCATTACCAAACTAGGTAACTTCAACGGTGCCCACCAGTTCAACCCTGAGTTAGAAATATTATCTTCAGGTTCAGTCGATAACAGACATCAGCTGCAACCTTGGCAACAACAGAGGGAGATTTAATGGCACCCTAAGTCAGGGCAGTAACATTTCCTTCAATGAGCAGCTGGTAGGAGAATTTGACTGGACTCTGCACATCACCTGTACGCCAGTCATGAGTTCTTACCCCAATGTTACTCAATTCTAGCCCAATATTACTCAATTCTAGCAACTTTAAGATAGAGGATTCCTTGAGGAGTTGGCTGGGGAATTTTAGGAACTGTAATCCACACTTCTTGAGGTTGGCAAGGTTGAGACATACTGCCCTAGCCTATAGAAATGATAGCCCCCCACACCACAGCAAAGTGCAGATTAGTGGCTCCCTCTTGTGGTCAACTGATCTGGTCACCAGAATCTCTGCTCCCAAGATCTTTAAGGACTTCCAACATAATAAACAGTCCCATGGAGACCTCTTCTTTTATTTATTTTGTATTTTATTTCGTCAAGTATGGTATATATTAGAAAACAGATACAAGTATAGACCAGATTATGAATACATGAGATGGATTCGGATAAAAGGGAACAATGGGACAGGGACGGTAGGCATGCTAGCGCGCTTATGAACGGCCCTTATAAGTCACTCCAGGCGGGTTACAACATTTTTTTAAAAATCCACCATATAATAAAAACTCATTAAAAATATCACCCACAGAGACACACACCCCCTCAAATTCTCCATGGCAGCAACAATGCAATGAAACCAGCCACTTGAAGCAACTCCATCTCCATTCATGGTCCCTAGGCCTGCTGGCAAAATCACATTTCTAGGGTCTTTCAGAACAGGAACAGGATGGGGGCCAACTGGCGCTCAGAGGGAATGATGTTCCATAAAGAAGGGGCTACCACCAAGAAGGCCCTTCAAATGTACATTTCTAATCGATGGGACTCATAACATGCTTTGCCTTCTCATTCTGGTGGGCTTGGTGGATGCAATAGGGGAGAATTATATATTGTTCTTCTAACCAGACCACTTTTTCCCGGGAATCTGTATTTTCCCCTTCACAATATTTGCAATGTTTTCCTTGAAATTCTTCTCAGTGGGATAAATAATCGAAGAAAGGCCAATTAGTTATTATATGTTGACTACCCTATGATGCTTATCTTCTAATTCTTAAGCCATCACTTAAAATGTCATTGTGAGTTATTGTTCATCACCATGTAGTATAACAATCCTGATGGGCATTGAGCCAGACTAACCCATTACATACAAAAGTGCGACAAATGTCACCACATAGCCAATATATTCAGCTTAGCCACCTATATTGATTTTAATGTTATACTCATAGTCAGAATGCTAAATAACATAATTCCTGCATGCATGCATGTTTATTTAATAACACAAGTGGCATAATCCAATCGTTTTCCATTGGGTATGTCTCTGCCAACTCCTGGAGAGAAATATTACAGTTGTACTCCACCCATTAGCTCTTTGTATGAAACTCATTTACAACATTATTGCTCAGTATATATCCTTCTTCAGCTAACTTTCCTTTATTTCTTGTTCTTTCTTCTTAAATATTTTGGAAGTTATGAAAAACTGTTTGAAATGCAGCTCACATCCTGTATCTGTTACTTGCACATTAAGATCAATTTTTTTGGAATACTCTTGGTTTTTGGCTGAGATGAACGCTTGTTTATAAGGTTAATTGTGTTCTGCCTGCTAAATTCTATGTAAATTTAACTGACTATGGCTAACCTCACACATGTTCATCTGACATATTCATCTGTTAATCTAGTCACATGATGCTCAAGTGCAACATCAAAGACTGCCAAGGGAAGCATAATATTGGTCTTGGGATAAGATAATCTCTCTTTCTGGGTTACTTTGTGATAACATCCCCACCAAGTAAAGTTATGGGTAGTGAATAGGAAAAAAAGAAAATCTACTGTAGTTAAGATTACATGACCTTCAAAAGCAACAAGTGAAAAGGAGAATGGTCAAGAAAACTGGGAAAAATTAGGACGAAAGGCAACCAGAACTGTTTTAGATGAATGATTAAAGCAGTTGCAAACTGGACCAGACCCAGTCCCATATTGTCAAAATTCAGATGCCTTTGGAAGTTCGCATGGCATGAAAATGGAAAGGCCTATCATCACCCTGAAATATATTTTTGGGCGAATTTTCCATTCATATCACTGGCCCTATTGATAGGCATTTCCAAAAAAAAAAACTAATGAAGAAATGCTTCACTTTGCACTTCTGGAACCCATTGCAGAACGGTTTCATAAAATGGCTTTATGTTCCAGGATGGATGGAGAGAGAAAGACTCCTAACTAGACAGATGAAAGTTAAAAACAAGGCTGGATAGAAGGCTTTGTTTAAGTAATGGACAGGGGAGCTTCAAACTGATTAACTGCTAAGTCTTCATTCATATGCGTGTGTTCTAGAGATCCATCCTCCTGCAGCTGTGCTTCACCCCCACCCTCCAGAGACTTTCCATCTGGCCAGGGATTCAGCCCAGATGTTTTCAGAGACATTTCCCTTTCCCATCTATACAGAGATCACTCTGTGGCAATTCAGGAACTCAATGGTTTGGATTCACTTGGACAGGAGAAGGATGTGTTTTAGTAACGGAATCACAGATTAATTTCAATCCTCCCTTGCCTGCCTTACTAAATCCCCAAATGCTCAACAAAACCACAAAATTGGCTCCTGGAGCAGGGAAAACCAATCTAGATACACAAAGGCAGGGGGGGGGGGGAAATGAAAGGGGAAAAAAAAACTTATTCCCAAAAAAACAAGGGAAAGAACACCACAATCATTCATGGGAAAGACTTGCCTGATGTTAAAGGAATACTGTATTAACGTTTCAGAGTGAAATTATACATCAGTAGCCATTTCTCAAAATATGATTCTGTGAACACCACAAAGTCACATGGATGAGTTGCCATTCAGCACAAAAGGCAGCAATACTTAATAGACGAAAGGGTGAGATTAACTCCCCCATCCCTCTTTTTTTTTTTAATTCAAGGCACCAGAGAATCCCCAAATTAGATCAGAAAAGCATTGCTTCCCCCACAATCTTCTTTTTTTTTAATCTACATTTTCCCTTGCACTCTTCCAGGTGAATGTATTTGTCGCATGGCAGAAAGAACATATACATACATACATACATACAGTACATACATACATAACTATATAAATAACATTCCTTCCTTTGTTCTTTCCTGCTCTTCCCATCTGTCTAAATCCTGTCTCTTCTCCAATGCACAGATCATTTGAATAAGCAATTCATTGGCAGAAAATCAAAAAGAAAGGTTTGTAGACATAACTTTCTATTATGACAGTCTACAAGAAATGCAAATAATGCTCTTGAAATGCAAGTTTCTCATATTATTTGTTGGTTGAGCATTTCTAATTTCTGCAACGCAAATGAATTTTAAAAAGCTGCTTTGATTTTTATGTATGAACTGCAATTGTTTTTTGGGTTGAAATAGATAAATACTCAATAACATAAAACTGGCAATAGCCATGGAATGTTTAATTTCTCCATTCCTGATCATCACACAGGACCAGTGATCTGCATAGTCCTTCAAGGACTAAACTTGATGATCTTAGCTGCTTTGTCCCATTGCCAGTACTATCCCTATAGTTAGATTGGCAACCCTAAGGAGAAGGACGATGTATAAGATGATTCAGTGCAATAAAATAGAACCCTACATTTTAAATTGGAAGTTCTCAAAAGAGAATTCTTGGCTCAGTCTTATCTATTAGAATCAAATAACTTGTAAACAACTCAATTCACTACTGAACATTTTCTCAATGTGATATCCTTCCCAAGGACATGTTAAATGAACAAAAGCAGTGCAAAATGTATACAGGATGGTGCTGGGCTCTTTACATCCTCTCATTTTTTTCATCTTTCATCGCTGCCTTTCCCAGCTTTGTTTGCAGCTGGAATGTGGGAAGAACTATATATTTGCTGAAATATCAGAAGGGGATCTTCCCTTACATCTGAGCTACAGCCTACTATGATAATTGAATCCAGGATTATGCTGAGAGCTGTCCAAGTGGTTACAGATCCCCTTCAGGTCTCTTCAGAGTGATTAATGAGAAAGCAAGAGTAGAATAAATAGAATGTAAAAAATGGACTACTATGCATTAGTCACTACACCTTTCCTAAACTGGCTCCAGTTTAGTTTTAATCAGCTTATTTTGATATACTTTATTCAGTGGATAGAATAACTTGATGGGGAGGATGATTTTCACTAATCTGATACTCTTAGTTTAATATTCTAACTGGCCCATAAAACCATGGCAAATATGGTTGGAACAGTTAGCTTTTACTAACTACCGGTATCTAATTTTTCTTGTGGAATAAATACTACTGCTTTCTAATAGCCTAGGAAACACCCCATTTCACCTATCCTCGCGTTACAATGATCATATGTAGAAAATATCTAGCAAATTAGAACCTTCAGAAAAATAAGATTTTTTGAGTGATCACAACGTTGAATTTAAAAAAAACACTTGTTTGATATACAGACCGACAAGCTTCCTCTGAACTAAATTTTTATTCTTTCGGAATTTCAAAGATTGAGTAATCTTCTACTGCTTTTTGTGCTTTCTAGTACAGTCCTTATCACGCTCAACATTTTATGACATTCTGCTATACATCCTCCTTTTGAATATAAAAAAAATAAAACCGTAATTTAAAACATCCATATCCAACTTTTTAGTTTTCCTGGGCCGCACTGAGTGAAGAGGGATTGTTTTGGGCAATATGTAAAATATAGTTAATGCATATAAACACACATAATAATGTTAAAATTTATGATTTTGTGGGACTTCATTACTAGTTGTCCAGGACTGCATGCGGCCCACAGGCTGGACACACCTGATTTAAAAGACTTCAAAGTACAAAATGTTGTTCAGAATTACACAGAGCATTGTCTGGCATTAGCATTTGCAGAATAATTAGCATCTCATATTTGGAGAGATACTTTTAGACATTTATTTTAGTGCCAATAATTTTCTCTAGTATTAACAAATTATTGACGTAGTCAGAGAGCATTATAACAACACAATTATTATGCCATGATATGACTATACCCACAAAGATCCAACTAGTGCAAACCATGGTATTTCCTGTGACACCCTGTGGAAGCAAGACTTCAAGAAACAGAATAGAAAGAGTAGTTTCACTTTTGAACTTTGAAGTTGGAGGAGACCCCCACCAACGACAACCAAGAAAACAAACAAATAGATCATCAAAATAAATCAACTCACTCAAGGCACAGGCGACCAGGTTCAAATCATCCTACTTCAGACATATTAAGGAAACACTATCATTCTGGGGAAAATACTCTAATGCTGGGAAAGGTGGAAGGGAAAAAAGATGACCAGCAGCAAGGTAGATGAATTCATTTACAATGGTAATGGGTGTATCATTGGAAGACCTGAATGAACCAGGTTAGGGACAGATTTTCATGGAGAAAATCTATGAGTCAGTATGAGTCAATACCAACTTGATGGCAATCAATCATAAAGGTATTTGTCATCGTTGGGAAATGATGTTTTTTGAAATGCAATTTAAAAGTACTGTATGAAGAAGCAGCTCAGTCTATTGTAATTGAAAACGGATGTTATCCTCATAGCTACTTTTATAGCAAATCCCACTGCACTTTAATTTTGAAACACATTACAAACACCATCATTGGGCTATATGTATGAATGTATCTTATGACTGAATGTCATACTCACAATTTGATCTGAACTGTTTCCAATGTGCAGTGAGCGATTTGCCAAATCAAAACCACCAAAGCTGCAGGTTCTCTGTGAAACAAGGCAAATTTATAACATTTTACCACAAAAGTAGCATGGTGTCAATTGTTTCCTCGGGTAAAGAAGACACTAGAGAAATGTTTCAATTGTACAAATAACAGCAGCAAGCATGAAAAAATGTTCTGGATTATGTTCATGCATCATGTTCCCTTCTTGGATTTTTACTAATTATTTTATTGCTTCATATTGAGATAGGAATCTTCAATAAAGGAGTTTTAAAACTATTTCCTAAGTGAGGAATAGTTTCACATAACCCATGTTTTGGGAGTCATTTGGGTACAGAATATTAACAACAACAAATTGTTCCACTTTATCATACTTGAAATAGACAAAAGCTTTGGATTTTTAAGCCTCTGCTCATTTGGTTGATTCAGTCAATAATGACATCTTCAATCTCTGAACAAACAACAGTTTCCATTTTCAGGGACTCCATATCTGTAACCAAGGCCTGTATGGAACAAAGCAGTTTTCGTACTACTACAAGAGAGAATATAGTAGGTGATATGTGCAGTGGCATAATCTTCCGGAAGTAATTAGAGAAGTCAGTTCTTCTCAGAGAAACATCTCAAGCAAGGAAACACTGACATTGAATACAATAGTTCTGCTTGCCTAAACAGGTCAGCGTAATGACACTAATTTTCTTTTCAAAGCTGAAAAACACAGCCAAATGAAAGCATATTTGCTTGGTGCTTAATAATGATCCTCATATGTAAAGTGTTCATTATTGAAAAGACGGTAGCCCTTTGGAGCTCAATAGAACTGCCAGGTCCCCTTTCAGTTCTACAATACAGATGTTTGCCTTTTCCAGAAATAAATTGGCTGTCTATTTCTATGTTTTGATCTATGCATTTACATCTTGTCCTTCAACCTTATTCTCTTTGTTTTTTCTTATAGAAAAAACAGAGAGAAAAACAACAACAGCAGCAAATCGGGACATGATCATTATCCTTCATCATATACTTTGTAAATAATAAATGCTGTATGTGTAATATCTCATTATTAAGTCTGCTACCAATTAATACATTACTAAAAGCCAATTATAAGCTCTACTAGACAACCTATATGAAGTATGTTTTTTTATCCTCATCAAACAAGCCTTTGTTGGTGAACATGTAATTGTATTTCTTCCCTGAAACATCCATTTAACAAGAAAGTCAACAGCAAAGGAATGCTGTCACAGTTTTAAAAAGTTATCTCAGAAAGTTTATATCTTCTTTTAATATCAAACAAGGATTACATTTGGGGGTCTTCATGTATTTGTGTATGAACATGTATGCAGGCAGTGAGTATGTATGGCAGCAGAATTTAGAGTTGGCATGGATGGTATATGGAATCATACAAACACACAAAAAACACTCACAGTTAAAAATTGCTTTTTGGCAATATGCTACATTTCAAACAGCTGTATTGTTATGCTTGATATTGGACATATAGTTCATTACTTCCAATTACTTCACAAAAACATGCTAAATAAAAACTGTAGATGAAGAGACTGTAGATTCTTAAATGAAATGATCATGCACATACTTTAAAAGTTCTAGGCATGCCTTGGCCACTAAAATAAATTTAAATGCCCAAAACATATGTAAAAGCAACACATGTAATCAGTCCTATTGACAAGAGATGCCATAGCTCCTGAGGTTGCAGTAAACATGAATTATGATCTCAGAGGAAGACCGTGCAGAATAGTGCCTAAAATTCACAAGCAGGGTATAAAGCATCTGCTTTTTGTAAAAGAAGACTTAATCCAAGTTTTCATATGAAAAAAAAGGGAAGAGATATAGCTTTTTTCTCCAAGGATGTAATTCAACACTTCCTAGTTATTATTTTATTTTATTTATTATTTATTTATTAGACCGATTTATATAGCCACCCCTCTCACAAGCTAACAATTCTGGGCATGGTACAACAGAGCTAAAAGGAGTTAACAAATACATTAATAAGTATGAAAAACCAAACTAAAACAAAGAATAAGAGACAAAGGGATGTTAACAATAATGGAGCACCTCACTAGTTCACCCAATTCTAACTGGCATAACCAGATCTTGAGGGACCTCCAGAATTTCAACAGTGACAACGGTAGCTGGTAGTGGGGGAGAGATTCAACAATCTGGGTGCCAAAGCAGAAAAGACCTGGCACCTACAGCTTATCTAGTATATTCCTAGCTGATGGACACAAGGTATAACAGGGATGTTCAACTGTGGCAACTTTAAGACCTGTGGATTTCAACTCCCCGAATTCCCCAGTCAATCATGGTTGAACACACCTAGGCTATGAGCTGTAGGTATGTAGACTCTCTAGCCTACGTCATATCATACAAGGCAGAGGTGGTTTCCTACTGGTTCTATCCAGTTCTATAGAGTAGGTAGTAACTCCGCGATGATATCACGGAGCTGGTTCCTTCAGTGTCTCCATGGGCGCTGCCATTTTGGATTTTGCTTCTGTGCATGCGCAGAAGCTATTTTTTGATTGCCGCGCTCACGTGCGCTCGAGGCACAACCCTAAGCAAACCGGCAGTAAGAAGATTCAGAACCCACCTCTGATATAAGGATGTTCAATTCCTGCTACCAATATCGGCAGTACACAGAAAATAACAGTAACAGGCTTACAGTCAAATAATTTGCAGGACAAAAGATATTTTTTAAAGAGTGTGTTATTGCCGCTTATGTAAGCACATCATGTGTAGTCAAGTGAAAAGTGTATTTCACCATCTGAAATATTCTCTATATACCATCTTCGTCAAAAAAATATTTTAATAAAATATGTTACAAAGTAGGGCAGAATCCACTAACATACAAAGCACTGGAGAAAAAGGATAAATTATCCTAGAAAATTTTTTTTAACAGCTTTACATTGGCTACTAGCCAACTGCAGCCATAGTTTACAAGTTAGCAAAACTGAGATTTTGTCTGTCAGAATCATTTTTTCCCTTAAATTTCTTGGAACGCTAGTCATGATTGCCTCAACTAGAGACCTTGGTTCAAAAATACAATCCAGCTATGAACTTCCCAGATGGCTTTAGATCCCTGGCTCGCAGCCTTATTTTCTTATATCTAAGCTGGGAATTAAATGTTTCACTTTACCGAGCAATTATGGACTGCAATCCTAAGCACTGTACAGATCTTTACCTGATAAAAATTAAGAGTGGCAATCTTTTTTTTTAAATAACCACTGAGAACCGTATTTTCTCAGAAGGAAGTTATCAATAGCTACACAATGGGACGATGGTTGGAGCCTCAGTCAAAAAAAAAAGGTAGGATCCCCTTTCCCCCCTCTATCTCTTTCTTCTTTATGTGTATCTTTTTCATTTATATATCGATTTTCTCCTCAGTTCACTGCTTTCTCTTCTCTCTTTTACACACATACACCTTACTTCTCCCTCACCACACCTAGTCAGCATACAGAGATAAAGAATGAGCTGAGTTTCCAATCTGACTCCCTCTACTTCTTCCACCCCTGGATGAATCACAACATTTAAAGGAGTTAATGATGCAGAGTACACAGAAATATGATTTCTCCACATCACCCACTCATCACCACTACTAGCTTGGCAGCCGGGAAAGCCACAGTTATGTCGAGATTGCAATGCACAGGAATTGCTTTCCCTGGATATTGTCATCCGCAGCATAATGAGCTGGTTGGTGGGCTTGCAGCCTTGCAACTGTGCCAAGAAAAGCAATGGAAATGATCTCTCCCTGCTTTTCTTCTCCGGTGGAATTGTCTTGCTGCAAATCTTTCTAAAGGGTTGAGGAAATCAGAATTTGTCAAGGAGCTAAGACACTGGCAGAGACTTAAAGTGGGCTGCTCTGATTAGAGGATGCTCTGGAGAAATATGGGATTAAGCACAGAAAAAAACAAACATACCAGGTACATATGGAATATTTGGAAAGATATAAAAAGTGCCAAAAAAAAAAGCAACCCTGGGATGAAGTTCCTGCTCTAGTTTGATCTATATAGTATTTCTACTCCTTTTTAGGAAGGATTCACAGTACCTTTTCATCAGTCACATAGAGCCAATTTGAGAGGGTGTTCCAAACCATAATTTAGAGACAACGGGTGGGCTTTTTTTGTCAACCTAGTAAGGTAGAAAGGTGAATTATGATATACCTACCTAAAATTTTGTATCTCTAAAACTGAAGCATAACTTTCTCCATATGATGGACCAGGAGCATCATTTGAACCATCCCACAGTCCCTCAGTTCAGAATCTATGATCTAAATGCACTGTACAACTGTTACTAATTAAAATTATATTTCTTTTATTTTTGATTTGCCCTGCCATTATTATTTTTATAAATACCTCAGGGTGGTAAACCTGAGTTTCCATTTCCTCCTCTTATTTTCCCCAGAATAACAGTCCTGTGAGGTGAGTTGGGTTGAAAGAGAGTGATTGGCCCAAGGTCACCCAGCTGGTTTTCATGGCTAAGATGGGACTTGAACTCACAGTCTCCCACTTTCTAGCCTGATGCCTTAACCACTAGACAAACTGGTTCTCTCCATGTATTTAGTTATATGTTTGTTTATTCCTTCTTAATATTGTTGATTCAAGCAAATATGGAACTTAAAAGCCATTTTTCTATCCGAAAATGTACTTGTATTTAGTTGATTCTAAAAGGCAAGGGTTTCCCCTTAAAATGTCAGTTTAGGAACAAGGAACGAGAATAGCGTGTCTCAATATTTATTAGAATATCTCATTGGCCAATAATTAAGGAGAAAGTTGAGGGGAGAGAAGAGAAAGGCAATGAAATGGTAAGCCTTTCTAACATCACGATAAGGGGTGGGGGAGGGGGGAACACCCAAGCAATGCTGACTGCAACCTCATGGGAGCTTGTGGCCACCTTTGGTGTAAAACTCACAGACTTTTGGTGGATTCTCAAAAGAACCCTTTTTGTACAGCGATCGACTGTAGAAGCCCACTTCCTCTTTGCCGCCGCTGCCTCTTCCTCCAGTAGGCACCGCCTCAACTCCTGTTCTTCGCTTTTGCTCAAGGTTCTGTCAGTCACGGGCCGCACCAGATGCGATAGGTTGAGGTGACTGTACAGGCTTCTTTCCACCACATATGTGATATTGAACTCGCTGACTGAATTGCACCCTCGAAGCCTTCTGTTTGAGAAGCCACAGCTCCCACCTCTTCCTAGCCTCTTGGGTTTGTGATGAAGCAGCTGTAGATCGCAGATGGGAGGCGATACACCTTTCCTAGCAGGACGCTGACAGAGAAAAGCTCTAGAACATGAATAATTAGGGTCTGCCTTTTTTAGCCGGAACTGCTTCCTGACACTCTGGATTTCCTCCAAAGATACCAGGACATGATGCTTGCACCTGCTGTCATAAAAGCAAATGCTTTCTTTACTTACCCCATGACTGAGAGAGCTAAGGTTCTTCATTTCTCCATCCGTTAAAGAACGGCAAACTTTGGGTATTTTATCCTCTTCTGGATAAGAAAAGAATGTCCCAAGCTTTTTGGGGGGTTTTATAAGGCCACGACTATCAGATTTACTGAAGGTCTTAAGCAATTTCCTGTTTGTACCCCAAGTGTCCAGGCTGCTGGATGAAGGAGATAAGGTCAGTGAATCACTTTCATTATCTGGATGCTTTTCAGAGGAATTATCCAAAACGAATTGTTTCTTGTGAATTCCAGAGTAAAGTGCCGGTCTACCATCTGGTCCTGTGGGAGTGTCAAAGGAGTGATCATCCACACCTAAAAGGGAATATATGCCACTATATTAGTTCTCACTAGCTAACGCGGTTGTGAGAAAAGACAGAAGGGGAGGAGGGAGAGGGGGAGAAAGAGAGAGTTATATCCCAAAGAGACAACTTCTTAGTCTTGTTCAACCAAATACATGTGGGGATAAGTTAATTCAGATAGTCCTTGACTTACGACCACAATTGAACCCAAAATTTATGTTGCTAAGCGAGGCAGTTGTTAAATGAGTTTTGCTCCATTTTATAACCTTTTTTGCCACAGTTGTTAAAGTGAATCACTGCAATTGTCAATGTCAGTAACTGTGTTACTAAACACAGGCTTGTTAAGTGAGTCTGGCTTCCCCATTGACCTTGCTTGTCAGAAGGTGACAAAAGGTGATCGCATGACCCCCGGACATTACAATCGTCACTTTTTCCAGTGCTGTTGCAACTTTGAATGATCACTAAATGAACTGTTGCAAGTAGAGGACCAACTGCAGTTGAAGAACAGAAGAATCTGGGCATTTTAAGTAAGAAAGGGCGAACGTAGGGAAGTAAACCATCAAGGAATAAAACAGATGCAATAGAAGCAATACTGGCATATTGATGTATGTCTCAACAGTATTAGGCGATTTTTGGAAAAGGCCAAATCTCTGCTGAAAATAATTAACCTAACTCAAAATAAAATTCAATCCTAAAAATACAAAAATAATAATAATAATCCAATAGTGAAAAGCTGAAAGGAATAGAATTTACTGTGCAAGAATAAATTCAACTATTTATATGTAGTTAATAAAGTAAAATGAGAAATAGATAGGAAGATCAAAGGAAAACCAGATGCAGAAGACGGAGTTTCTGAATGAAAGGGGAATGCAGTGAGTGGTCTGTCAGTTTTCATTTATTTAAAGGAATGTCAGAAGGAGCCAGCAACAGCAGCTCTGGATATAGCCTGTTTTGTTTCTACAACTGCAAACGATGCCAAAGAAGTGAATTTAAAATTAGAAATAGGTAGTTTGGGCTTAATATAGTATCATCCATTGTGAATTTATTGCCTATGACGTTTGTGTGCAATAATCTTGCAAAACAGTGAACAGAATTTCTGTCTGAGGGAGTTTTCATACAGAGCGTGCCATTTTAAGTAAGAAAGGGCGAAAGTAGGGAATGAACTTATTCTGTATCTATGATTACATGGAGGAATTGAGAAAAATGATAGGTATCATAACTCATCCTCTCTCTATATACCTATAGTCACGCTGAATATAGTGAAAGTCATGTATGAATAGAAATACTCTATTTGGAAAGCTATATTTTAAAACATTCCTTTCCTCCTCCTCCTCCTGCTTATTAGTAGAGAGGGAAAATCCATACCGTACTATGATATATTTATCTACTTTGACGGTAGGAACAAGATACAGAAGGGAAAGAATCCAACAAAAGACATTGAATATTTAACTTTTAACTTGAATGTTCCAAATGTTTTGGTTAAACTCCAATCTTGCAATACATTCACTCAGTGTTTGTGCACTAATGTGATTCTCCTCTCAAGTAAAATCCTGGAAAGGAAAATGTGCACTGGGTTTCATCAACTCTAAAAAGGCTAATGTTGTACTTAGAAAGGTCACGGCAAGAAATGTCTACATATTTATAGAATAGCAAGAGCTACGACTCATTGTATGAGAAAAAAAAGAAACACAAACATTCTTCAAATGTTGGCTGGAAGAGCAGATAACTAAAAGATACACTAAATACACTAAAAATTAAGAGTCACATATTCACATTACCACGCAGGCTTAAAACTCTGCGGAAAATAAACTAACCTAATTTAAAATGATTAAATTTCAATCCTAAGAATACCAAAAAAAAAAAAATCCAATAGTGAAAAGCTGAAAGGAATAGAATTTACTGTGGAAAAATCTTTGCCTAATGGCATCAGAGACGTGTCTATGAGGACTTCTCCCAAAAAAGGAAGGCCAGAATCTAGGAACAGTTATGACATTGGAAGTTTGGGGAGCAGAGAAAATGGCAGATGTTGTGTTCTAGTAATCTGGTCCCAAACGCATTCCGGCTTGTGCTTGAAGACAAACGGGCAACTGGTGGACTTGAACATAGGTGCTTATGTGGTCCCTACAACTGGCTCCAATCAAAATGTCAGATTTTGAAGCTGACGAAGGCTGAAATGCCCCCTTTTGACTTGCAATGCAGTCATCAAAATAATAAGCTATTAAGGCGATGTATCACCATAGCAAATGACCAAAAGTGCATTGGTCTCAGCTACAAAAAATGTTTTGAGTTAGAGGTCAAATCCAACCCTTGCTACAAATATAGTGTGTCTATGTATGTCAAGATAAATTCCTCTTCTCTGTTGATCTTTCTTCCCGGGGCCAAATATTGATAAGCCTGCATAGCCTTAATTTATTATTTTAAAATTACATTTTTATTTTTTTTTAAATAAGAGTTTAGTAAAAGTTTATAGGAAACCAGTACAGGTAGTCCTCGACATACAACAGTTCATTTAGTGATTGTTCCAAGTTACATTACTGAAAAAAGTGACTTATGACCGTTTTCCACACTTACGACCTTAGCAGCATCCCCATGGTCCCATGATCAAAATTGAGATGGTTGGCAACTGACTCAAATTTATGACGGCTGCAATGTCCAGGGGTCATGGGATCCCCTTTTACAATCTTCTGACAAGTAATGTCAACGGGGAAACCAGTTTTACTTAACCACGGTGTTGCTAACTTATCAACTGCAGTGATTCACTTAACAACTGTGGCAAAAAACATCGTAAAATGGGGCAAAACTCACTTAACAAAGGTTTCACTTAGCAACAGAAATTTTGGGCTCAATTGTGGTCCTAAGTTGAGGACTACCTGTAGAGTGACTGAATATGGAAGAAGCTTTCTTTGCCTTTCATTTCAAGAGCTTGGAAAAGGTCAAAGTTCCTTAGCTATTTTTATTATCACACACACAAATCACATCTCTGTCAGGCCTTACTTTTCCTCTCCTACATTTAAATGTACATCCCTTGATTAGTGATTGATGTGGAATAATATTTAATGTCCCTTTGTCATTTCATTTTTAAAATCAAATCCACGTAAGTGCTATAAAAGTGAAACTCACTACTATACGTTACTTTAAAGGGTTAAACTCTCTCCCTGCCCATGGAATCAATTGTGGCATTCTTTGACTTCTATTCAAGTGATACATGTCTATTTTCTGAGAAGCTCATCGTTTCTGCTGAAAGAACCATTTGCCAAACTTGAAGGGTGTGGTTATGGTCAGGCAGATGTTTCAGCATCCCATGAGAAACTGACTCGCTTTCTAACCCTGTGGGATAAACCCCACTTGCATTTTCGTTTACAGTTTTTCATCCCCCTCTCCCCCTCCCAACACAGCTCATTTACGAGTCACATTTTGTGGCTTCAGAACTTGCAGGGGGGGAAAAAATGCAAAAACCAAGCAAAGTGACATAGGCTTTTAGGGTGAAAAAAAAAAAAAGGTTAACCAGAAAGGCAATGCATCTTTTGCTCCTACCAGTACTCTGCTCCCTGCAAACTCTTAATCTGGTACTCGCTATTACATTTCATGAATGAAAACTTCATGAAACATTAGTCACTTCCTGGAAAAGTGTATATTCACTGTGCAAATTCTCTTACTATGCTGACAAATGCAGAACTAAGAATTCTAATGAATTTGGTAGCCAATGTTATGGATCAGGGAGCCCCTTTTCTTGGGTCTGTTCCGTTTCTGACCCGTTTCAGGCTTGGCTGATAGAGCTTTCTGCTCCGGGTGCACTTCCCAAAAAGCCACTTTGGTACTGCAGATTTTTGCAGGATGATATGAGGAGAAGGTGGTGAAAGTTTGTATGGTACAGTCCATCCATCCACCAATAATAGCCTCTCTATAGCCTTTTCACCTGAGAGTGTCCCCAATAAATTATATTGCAGTAAAAGAAGAAAGACTATCCAGCCACACACATACAAAAAAACCATGGTAGGTAACAGTACCTAGAAAACCGTGTACAATAGAGTACAGCCATAAAATTAGACTGCTAATGCAAAGAGCTATTCGGATCCAGCTGATTAATTTGAGCACAGTGCATAAAAAAAAATCAATTGAGAGGGCGACCAAATGTTTCTTCTTTTCCTCTGCCAAGTTTCTCATATGCTTTTCCAAAGGGATGGCACACCCACCCTCTCTTTTCCACCGCACCATTCTAACCGCTACCCAGCACATCATTTCATTAAAGCTGCTAATTCTTACCTTCAGTGCTGGGCTTTTTAATTTCTTCCACTCGGATTAATTTCTTTCTCACTCTGCGAGTTGAGTTGACCAACTTATGCAGTCTCTTAAACTTCACCGATTCTTCTGATTCATCATCTGATTGCTCTCTCGACTGGCAGGGAAGCAAAAGGAAATGTTAGCAGAGGAATTGTTGCACAGATCAAGGCAGAGAAGCGTCTCTTTTTTCCAGAGTCCTAAAACAAGGCAAACCCTGAAACTTGAAACAGTTCATCTCTCACCTTGAATATTCACAATTTCTTCTCTCCCTCCCTCCTTCTCTCTCTCTCTCTCACACACACACACATTGTACTTTAAAAAGAATGGAACGTACCATTTTTACGTCTAAATAAGCACAAAGTAAGGTCTCAGACACCAAAACGTGTTCCAGCCCTCATCGTCCTCTCTGCCTCTGCACATTGTGTAATAATAGGAATCTCCACGTTGCTTTCCCACACAGCCCAGGCAGGACGCTTTCCTAGCAGTCTCCGAGCCTTGTTAGTTAAGCTCCTGTGGTTTGGGTCAGTCAATGGTCTTCCTGGCCTGGCAAAACGTCTACATTGAAAAGCCTGGTTACAAACTGCTTTTCTGCGCTGAACAGAAACTCTCTCATTGACTCCTTTCTTTCCTCCCCCCCCCCCAGCCTTAACAAGGAAAAACAAAAAAAGCAACAGCCGCAAAAATGGGGTGGTGGGCAGGGAAGAGAGGGCAGGGGCGGGAACCGAAAGGAGAGCTCATCCTCTCCACTCCGATGTATTTTATTAGTTGTAGTCATAGCATTTTTCTCCCTCTCTTATCCTCCATCCCGGGCTTCTCATTCTAAAGATTCTCTAGATTGGCTGTTAATACAGACCGAGCATTCCTCAAGAACTGACCAAAGGAAAACTCTGACCTTTGCAGGCTCTTAGTTTAGCCCATATTCCCCAGCTTCCCATTTGGTCTCACATCTGATGCTGCCTGCTCCGTTCCAGCTGTTTTCCCTCAAGTATCCAGCATTACAGAGACATAAAGAATCCTCCCTCTCCACCAGCAGTGACACCACAGGCTGAAACAATCCATTCCTTGTGAACCAAATCAGAGCTCTCATTTTCCAAGCCAGACCCAGCGCTCAATATGCTACTTCCTCTGTTTGGCCCCATTTAGAATTTTTGTGTGCGAAAGTAGAAAGGGGGAGACCAGAAGAAAGAAGTGGGGAGGGGGGAGAAGACGAGGGAGACTTAACTCTTGGCTTTTACAGTACAGAACTGCCACTGTACAAGCCTTGCATTCCAAGGAGCGGAGAAGATTCCAGCTGGAACTCTCCAAAGATTCTATTTTGGCCTTTGCTTTCACACACACACACAGCCCTGACCAATTCATCCCAGTTCCAGCCTCCGAACCCCAAGAGCAACTTCCTGCGGATGAACGTTCGGTCATTTAAGTTGCCAGGTTGAAATTGGCAACTTATTGTCTAGCTGTGTTTTAAATCCGACAAAATAGGCTTTATTCAACAGCAAATGTATATAATGTCCACATGTATCAAGCTGGGAGCACAATGGCTCAGCGGTTAAGGACGCTGAGCTTGTCAGCTGGAAAGCTGACAGCCCAGGTTTGAGACCAGAGCACCGCACAACGGGATGAGCTCCCGTTAACTCATCCCAGCAACCAACCAACAACCAGCAACCAACCAAGCAGCTTGAAAGCATACAAATGCGAGTAGATAAATAGGCACCATTTTGGTGGGAAGGTAACAGTATTCCATGTACCTCGTAATACAGTCATGCTGGCCAGATGACCATGGAAGTGTCTTCAGGTAATGCTGGCTGCCTTGGCTAAGAAACAGAGCACCACCCCCTAGTGTCATACATGACTGAACAGGGGAAAACTTTACCTATGACTCACACTAGCCACATAGGACAAAGCAAACCAATTGCCACCTACTGTCCCTTCTGAGGGTGCCTAGGACTTGGCCCACAGTCCTTCCATGATCTTGGTGGTTCACAGTTCTTTCATGATCTTGGTTGCTCACCTTTGCCATCATCGTTTTTGAATTGTGATGTCCAGAACTAGACACAGAATTCCTATTGGGGGTCTGACCAGGGCAGAGTAGGATCAAATGATTACTCCTTGTGATCTGGATGTCTCTGTTTCACTCAACAGTGCTTTGGGCCATTAGTCAAACAATGTAGCTTTATGTGCAAATATAAATGCAACCATATTGTTCTGCTTGGACTCTAAAAATAAAATAGGGCAATTACAAAATCCCTATTGGTGTACTCTTTCTCTTTGCATTTGGATTTTCAGAGAAAAATGCTCTTCAAGATGCTGTTGCATGGAATACACATGCATTTCAGGAAAAGTATGAACGTTAAGTAATTCCCTACACAAAAAGGCATTTGCATATTAATACCAAAAGGGAACATTTTACAGCATGTGGCACTTTGGCTATCCCACTCAGAGGTCAGAATGCTTCCAATTCAACAACGTTGAGTCGTTTGCCTCTTACAGGCATGCAGCTTTCTGCTTGAAAATGTTTCGACATAGCCAGTAACTTCTGTGCCAAAAAAAGAGAGGGCCCCACATCATGTATAACCCTCTATGTGGAAAGCAGCCGTTCTACAAAGCAATTTCTTTGCATGTTTCAAAGAAGAAAACACATGGAATTGCAATACTGTAAACAGGAACAGCTTGGTTTTCAACCACACTGTAAGCCCCCACCCCTTTCATTCAAAAGCCCCCTAATGGCTCAAGTCTTAATTATTTTGGCTAATGTCGGATGCAGAAATTCTGTAGTGAATGCTAAAGTGTTTCATTTCTAGTTTCCATGGCAACATTACATCAGATTGCAGACAGCTGGCTCCACAGTTTTAAACCATAACAAATTGACCAAGCTAGTTCAGAAAAATTATCCTGGCTTTAAAGAGATAGCATGCTATTCAGCCGCCAGCAAAATAGTGCAAGGCCAACAGGGCTCATTTTTGGCAAATATAGAAAGGCGGACTCTTTTTTCCCAGCTTCTTTTGGAACAAGTGCATCTCTGACACATCAACGATGTTCTAATACCAGCAAAAAGTGGGTCAATACTGGATGAAAAACGCTCAGGGGAGGTAGATCAACAGCATTTGTACCCTGTTTCCCTGAAAATAAGACCTCCCCGGATAATAAGCCCAATCAGGCTTTGAGTGCATGCGCTAAAATAAGCCGTCCCCTGAAAATAAGCCCTCCCTGAAACATAGCAGCAGCCATGAGGTGACCACGCTCACCACCTCCTGCACCACAAAAATAATAAGACCTCCCCGGAAATAAGGCCAAGTGCTTATTTTGGGAGTCAAAAGAAAATAAGACCCTGTCTTATTTTCGGGGAAACACGGTAGTTATCAAGTTCTCCAACAATAAAGTGAAACAAAACTTTTGTCAGATGGTCCAAAGCTTCCCAACCCAGGTTGATTGTGCTTCTTCATTAACAAAGTGGAATTAAAAGCCAGGAAACTGTCTCAGTTGTTAATATGATCTTCGGAAAAGATGGACAGTTTTCGATTTTCTCTGCAAGCTCTTGACTCCCATTGAATTCAAGGCAAGCTTATTTGTATGATTTGGGGAAGTATGTATTTACTGTATCTAAAGAAACAACTCCTGAAATTCACGTTTTAAGGAACTGATGTATATTTCTTGATCTGTCTGCATTTATTGCTTCTTCAGTCATGATCTGCTTTCTAAATATGCCAATAAAAAAGTCCATCCAAGAAATGACTAATTGCCGTATTTTTTAGACTATAAGACGTACCGGTGTATAAGACACACCAAGATTTCAAAGAGCTAAGTAAGAAAAAAAAAAGTTTTGTCCTCCCTGGCTCCAGGAACACTCTGCAGGCCTCCCAAAACCTCTGTGCACCCTGTTTTTTTGCAAAAATGGGGCGGGTTTTCACCCATTTTTGCATAAAACGGGGTTCACAGAGTGTTTCTGTGGGCTGGAAGAAGGCAAAAATGACCCTGTTTTTGCAAAAAAATGGGGGCATTTTTGCCTTCCCCCAGCCCTCAGAAGCAGTCTACAGGCCTCTTAAACCCTCTGTGCACCACGTTTTTCACCCGTTTTTGCAAAAAAAAGGGCATGCAGAAGGCGTGGGAATCCTG
>JANHFT010004112.1:247943-259725 GCA_032467955.1 Pseudoxenodon macrops
AGACAAAAACGACCCTGTTTTTGTGAAAAACGGGCTGTTTTTCACTCATTTTTTGCAAAACTAGGAGTTATTGCCTTTTCCCAGCCCACAGAAAAACTCTGCATGTCTCCCAAACCCTCTGCATACCCCGTTTTTGTGAAAAATGGGCCCATTTGTCGCAAAAACGGGATGCAGGGGCGGGAGTTCAGGCCAAAATTGGTGTATTCGGTGTATAAGACGCACCAACATTTCCACCCTCTGTTAGTGGGGGAAAATGGTGCAACTTATACTCTGAAAAATACGGTAATTTACCAAATTACTGTTTTAAATGAGGGATGTTGTGCTAGCTTAACCTTATTTCCTATCTGTATCAAAACTAAAATTTTCATTTCATAACTATGTGATTACTTAAATAGGTGGCGTTTCAATAAAAAATATATATATTATAATATGCATGTTTTATTACATATGCATTTATTTAGAGATACAATTTCATGCACATGTCTGCTTAAATGGTACAATTCACTCAATTGTTAAGTAAACAAAGGCTATCTAATCTTTATATATTTCTGCAAATGTGAATGGAGTCTTACTTTTCATATACAGTTGTTCAGATTCCAAAAAGTGGCCGACTTGTCAGGATTACAATTCTACAGATAAACAAATACTTTGACCCTTCTCTAAGGCTGGCACTGGAGTTCCATCTACTTTCAATGTACATTAGTTCTTCTGAGCAGCTGTGTGAGGACTTGAAAATGAATACAATTCATTCTTACAAAACAGGAGAAAGCTATTTAAAACAAAAACAAAAACACTTCCAGCTAGCAATTTTGATTCTGGCAAGCATTGTTAAGAAATGGAAGTTACACAAAACTGTTGAAGTCAAGACAAGACTTGGAAGAACAATTCTGCTAATATTGGTCCCAAACTATTCAGACCAGCAGATCGGAAACCGTAGATTACCGCAAAATATTTGCTAAAAGGTTTAGCTGACAGTGGTGTCAGCTAATCCAGAATCATCAGTCTAAAGGTGCCCACTTTTCAGTCAGCTGAAAATTAGCTGGTTCTGTAATAACCCAAAAATCTGTGGTATTGTATGTACAAAGTTAGATTTCTTTCTCTGCTCTAACTAGCCTTTAAATAAGCTGGTCCAATGTTTTCACAAAGAAATAGCATTGTACAGGTAGTCCTCAACTTACGACAAGAATTCAGCCCAAAATTTATGTGGTTAAATGGGAAATTTGTTTAATGAGCTTGTCCCATTTTACGACTTTTCTTGCCACATTTGTTAAGTGAAATACTGCAGTTATTACGTTAGTTGCACAGTTGTTAAGTGAATCTGGTTTCTCCATCGACTGCTTGTCAGAAGGTTGCAAAAGGGGATCACATGACCCCAGGCCCTGCAACCATCATAAATATGAACCGGTTGTCAAGCATCCAAATGTAAATCACATGACCCTGGGAATGCTGTGTGAAAAATGGTCATAAGTCACTTTTTGAGTGCCGTTGTAACGTTGAACAGTCACTAAACAAACTGTTGTAAATTGAAGACCACCTGTATTATGCTTGTGCAACAGGATATCATCACATCCTCTAGCTGTGTTGGAGCTGCAGTTCCTGGATTTCTCAGCCACCAAGTAGCTTGGTTAAAATGAGGAGAGACATATTTGGAGAATCTAATCATTTATTTGCCTAGCTAGACCAAGGCCTGGTTGTTCTTGCCTGTACAAAAGCAACCTTCTCTAAGTACTGGATTAAAATTATTCCAGAGCGATATAAATAGACAATTAATCCAGAGCCATATACAACATATTCTGTACTAGCCATTCTAGATTTTCAAGCAAAAATTGGAAAAAGTCAAAGGATTTGCTAGTCAAAGAGGCATCATTATCTCTTATTTAACTACGGTATTCATCTTCTCCCAAGTAGATTTTTTTGACCAACTCTTTTACTCACTTGCTTAGATAATTGGTTTGTAAAAGCAAACACACTCAAAGGAGGGGAAAAAACCTCTTCAAAATCCCTGCATCTTGTTAAGAAAAAACAGAAAGCAGCTAGAAAATTAATTTTTAATCAAATATATGGCTGACAGAGCAAGGCACATGTCTTCAAAAAAGACATCAAGTAAGGGAAAGGAAAAGATCAGAAAGACTCAGCGTGCTGGCTTATGACATATATATATAGCCACAGAGAGGAGCCCTTCCTGTTCTTTTTTCCCCTTTGCAACAGGGGAAATACATCCTTTGAATATTATGTGACAGGCTCGATGACTTACCAGCTTTGGCATTTAAGAAGCCTAATACTCTGTTCTGAATAATTGTCCCTTGAGGGCTGCTCTTCTCAGCTGCGTTACTCTAAATTTTAGGCTTATCTACAGTTTACTTAAGTGAATAATATTGGACTTCACCCTCTGACAAAGTGACTGGGTTTGGGAGCCACACAACTTGATAGAGCATTCGTTTTACTAATGGCCATTTCCTATATGAAGAAAGTGGGGAAAAAGAATAAAAACAGAACAAAACCCATTGGCTGCTTTCTACCCATATAATTCTCCGTCTCCGGAAGAGAGGAAGAAGTTACTGAGCATAACTAAATCTATTCACCACAAAGGCAGGAAGAGAGGAAACAATGCCAGCTTTCTTGCACCAGAGGTTTACTGACACTTTCTGACCCCCTCAGTTCCTTAATAATTGTCAGTGGAATTTCAGTGAATGAAAAATGGGTGGAGAAGAGCAACTCGTAAAACACTATTGCACCTCTGCAAAAGGAGTTTGAAATGCTAAGGAACAGAAAGCTCTCACAGAAAGATGGATACACAGACAGGCCTGAGCATTACTCAAAGAATGACTAACAATTTTGTCCTGGTTTTATTGGGTTAAGAGGGTTTTTTCCCCCCAGAAACAAGAGTTTCCCCCCCAGATGTTTCCAATGACTATTCCTATTCGCCGCTGCCAGGATGATCAACTATTAGGGGTGACGGGAGCTGTTGTAACCCCAAACATCTGGAAGGACCTAAATAGGAGTATGCCAGCTTAGAACATGCAATTTTATTGTAATTCTATTATTTTTAAAATGTCCTATCTTTCTGCATTTCTTTTATGTTTAATTATCTTTGCTTTGATGTAATCCCTAAAAAGCTCATGTTTAACAATTCTAAGAAACTAGAATGGCAGGCATTTGAAAAGTGATTTTCTTGGATACCAATCGGCCTGGGAGATCTTCATCGGAAATCCGTATTGTCCATTCTGTCTATAGACTTGTCTAATATTTTTGTTGCTCTTCGCAGGATTCAGGATAAGACTTTTTGAATATTATTTCATCCCTCCCCCCGTAGATTTGTCATTTGGAATGCTTTGCATATATTATTATCCTAATGAGCCATCTACAGCTTTTACACTAGAAAGATGGAAGACTTTGAAATGGTTCCTGTACCCTGAAACTAATACTTTGTCCTAAGTTATGATAGCCAATGTACACCAACCACCATTCTGATCCATCCTACAGCATGTGACTTATTTGAACCAAACTATTTTATTACGTGCTGTGGAGTACCTGCTCTGATCCAAAACGGTCCATCGCTATGACAGACTGAACTATGATCATTGAAGATGAAATTGATGGGGTGAAGATAAGACACTAGTCTGGCCAAAAGGTTATATACTTAGTATACTTAATATATAAGATAAGAGAACAAATTTGCTCTGGTAACTATTCTGGTACTTTCTTGCAAGAAAACAAGCTCAGAGAGCACCAAGGACCCTTTGTTTCAACCCTGAGCTATAAATATTCTCCTTTATTAGCTTTTCTAAGCATTTAGTTCTCAGCATATAATCAACTACAGCAGCATATTCCAACCATGACACTTTCCAGATGTGTGGACTTCAACTTTCAGAATCTCAAGCCATCATGGTCATTGATGCGAAACCTGAGAATTGAAGTCCACACACTTGGAACCTGCCAAGGTTGGAAAACACCACACAAACTTCTATGGCTCTTTTTAAGGCTATTCTTTCCTGGTTTGTTTTATTTGTCAGGCTTTGGTCGTAGTGGTAATATCAGACAACTGAATTTTAACTTCAGTTTATTTATTTTGTAAGCTTTTATATCTCATCTTTTTTTCCAAGAAGTCAAGATGGTGGATGCTTCCTATTCCAATTTAACCCATATACGAAGTCTGGGTCCAAGATTATTCAGTTGTCTTCCACAGTTGAGAATGGATTTGAATTTAGGTTTTTTTTGGGCTGTGGTTCACTATATCACATTTTAAGAAGCAAGATCAAGTACAGAAAACTAAACTAAACATCTGTACATCTATTAGCTTTGTGAAGGTCTTGAGTTATGTTCCTTTAAATTAGATACATTTGCTAAGAACTTAAAAACAAAATGCTATCTGAACCAATGAGTAGCTATACATTTCCAAAATGTAATAGAATTTATTTATTAGTTTTACAGTATTTGAGCTTGAAATTATGTAATTGACAAAATAAATCCAACTATGGTTATTTTGTTAAGTTGCATCAATTTTCCAGGATCTTGGAGAAATAGGAGAACACACACGTCAAAGGGAACATGGAAATTTCAACATTAGTTCAACTCTGTATCCATCTAGCATTTAAGCAGTAACAACAGTTTCTTCAATCAATTTGCAACAGTTCTTTACTAGGTGCCAGTCTACGTGGCATCCAATGAACAAGCATGCTCCAATGGCCACTTTGGCAAGAAGAACCCTGAATATTAACTAGTAATCAAGCGCCTGATAAAATGAATAGGATTTTCTTTCGGGTATTCAAGATGGGAAAATGTTATAATTTCAACTGAGGGCTCGATTCAATAATGGAATAGTTGCTGAAGCATCTTTCAAAAGATTGGCTTCAGTCACTTATTTAAAAAGCATTTACCAAATAAGTTCCTTCTTGATTTTTGGGGTGTACACACACATACACAAAGTATGTATGTATGTATGTACACACACACACAGACATTACAGAGTTCTGTTATAGAAACATAATTCCCTTTTTGAACAAACTGTTGTAGACTTAACTGTTAAACCAATTTCATCAGAATTATTTAATCATTTCATATTTACATGCCACATAGGGTAAATATGTTGTAAGATCACCGAACAAATACTGTATGCATATTTGACTGATCAATATTTAATATCATAAGGTTAAAACTCTTTTACAAGTTGTATAATACATCCATTCTTTCATTTCTTTTTTAAAAAAAAATAGTTTCATTAAGTTACAGAGTGAAATCACCCTAAGAAGTAACAAAAAAGAAAGAACATGTGCCTGGCCTCATTGAAAATTCTCCATATTATGTTGCCTATCCTGATAGTTTTCCAATAGCTTGGACTATAATTCCCATCAACTCCAGACAGCATAAGAGAATTAGAAAGTACCAGGTTTGGAAATACTGAAAACTTTATTTTTTTCCCTCTCCCTATGGAACTATGAAATTCACATTTTTGAAAACGAGGAGAGTTTTAATCTTGATTTGTGTGTGTGTTCCTGTGAGATGAGGCAGAGGTCCAAGAAATTCATTACTTCTACAGCATCCCCTGCTGGCTGTTTCAACTTGTTAAGCCTTGATTTTCCCACTGAATATAAAATGAGAATTTGAAAGTTGTCACACGTAGGGAATGAGAAAGGAACTACAGGGCAAGACAGTGGAAAAACAGTCTTAATGAAGCTCTATTGTTCTGTCCAGTGCCCTTGGATCGGCAGCTCAATTAAGCTGTAGCTGCACAGATGTAGTTTGAACATATTATTAACTTCCAATTCCATTTAAATCTCACTGGCAAGGATCTATTATCCTATTCTCATTTGATGGCACAGAATTGAGCATGACAGCAAAATGCACTGTCAGAGGGACATTTGGTTCATGCAGGATTGCTTTGGATATTGGCCATACCTTTGCTCTGTCATAAGGAGCTCCCTGAGTTGCACTGCTTAATGCAAGCTATCTAGTGAATTGCACTCTGAACCATCTTAAAGCTTTTCATAAGCCCCTCCTGAGGAGAAGAATGTATCTGTCATTATTCAGACTTCTCTAACCTAATTCTCTGTTGCCCTGGCTGAGCAAATGATTGGATTTGTGATCCAGCACATCTGGAAGGCTTGAAGGCTTCTATTACGTTGATTCCTTTAATCACAGATGTGGGGAGAGGTATTCAAATACTATACAAGTAACATTTTCTCTTTGAGTGAGGAATGGAGCAAAGAATTATATTTTCTCTCTCTGCCCATCCCCCAACAAAAACAGAATATGTTTCTTGTTGAATACATACTTAATTCTTATGTAATTTAGGTTTTATGTACTACTTAGCCACTTAAGCATATCAGTGATGGGATTTTAAAAAAAGTACGACCGGTTCTTTGGGCGTGGCTTGGTGGGCGTGGTGTGGTGTGGTTTGGTGGGCGTGGCAGGGGAAGGTTACTGCAAAATCCCCATTTCCTCCCAATCAACTGGGACTTTGGCGGCAGGGAATAGATGGGGGCGGGGCCAGTCAGAACTAGCATTTACCGGTTCTCCGGAGTACTCAAAAATTCCGCTAACATATCTCCAAAACTGGTCAGAACCTGCTGAAACCTACTTCTGAATCATACCATGCTGCCTTTTACTACTCTCACATTCCCCAATGAATAGATTTTTGAGACTGTAATTACTAGTATTCTCAACCAAAAGGGAAACTTTAGAAGATGCTCTTCTGTAGTTACTGAACATGGGGAGAGACAGAAAGAGAAATGAAAGAACTAATGTAGCTAAGAAGTTAAAGATAACGGGAAGCAATCTTGTATTAATTTACTGAAAATATATTTAAAATAAGTGGGAGGAATAATACATTACTTTTTGGCACTGACAGTGAGATTTAAAAAAAGATAAATTTTAAGGCTGAAGCTAATATTAGTAATAATTTTTTAAACTACCTTAAGTCTACCTATTTCACTAAGACAAAATTATGTATAGTGATAAATAAATCCATATATAGATAAATTGGATCCAGAGAGATACATATTTATTGTCTTACTGAAGGATTATCACAACATGTTGACTCCAATGTGCTTTTGATGATGTTACGTTTTGGTAATGGTTTTCCCTGCCTCTGTTATTTAATTATATTTATATTTGCAGATATTACTTGATTAATAACTTGTGATCTTATTAGAAGTTTCACAAGGCACCAGCAGAGAGAACCACTGAAAAGCAAAAATGACAATATATTACACCATTAACATTAGCATTGTAATCTTATCTTCTACGTTTCTCCTCCCCTTATCTCATCTGTGTTGAATATTTTTGTGTGTGTTAAATATGATAATTTTCTCAGAGAGACTTGTTTTCCTGTTACTCATAACATGTCACCACACACTGACAGGGCTATATTACTATTAATTATCATTAGAGCACCAGCTCCACCTTGACTGATAAGGTGGGTTGACAGTCACTGAAATAAAATGGAGGACTTCCTGTCATAACATTCTTTGGGTTCAAGAAATATTTTGGGACTTTGAAATGTGGTGTCCCTTTCACCTGTAGATGAACTTGGGACTTTTTGGTTTGTTTATCTGTCTGCTATTGACAGGATAGTGACGAGTGGGTGGAGTGAAAGTACTTGTTGCTGTCTGTTTGGCTGCTGTGCTGGAAAGTCATTGAAGGGTTTATTGCTGACTCAACATATTTTGAATTGGACATTTTGCTTTCAGATCACACTGTTAAGAGATTTGGGGAAGTCCTACAATTTTAATTTGCTTTTCATGCCCCTTTATGAAATATACAATTTGATCTTTAGTTATAGACATTGATTTCTGGAGCTGTAGACTAGACTAACTAACTTCTGGAAGTAAAGTAGGTCAATGGGTCATTAGAGATGAATTATGGTTTTTAAATTCCTTGAAACTATGATCTGAGAAGTACATCCTTGAAAAACAGGACTGAGTTTATGATTAATGCTAAATCATAAGCTAATATGCTTTGTTTTGTCTTGATATGTTGAATAAACCTAATCATTATGATTATAAACTATGACTTATGGCTTAATTTGTACAAATGTAATCAATTGTAGTTTATTGAACTCATCATGACTAAATTAATCATTAGCACTAGGAGTAATCTCAAAGTAAGTATAATAAAATATTTATGAAAAGTCAGCCTGAATCACACCATGACACACCATCATTTCTTAGAGAACACACACTAGGAATCCTGTGGAAAAGTTTCCTAAACTATAAACTGGACACGGAGCTATCAGAATACTGAAATAAATCTCTCTGAATACAATGCAGTTGCCAGTTTGGCAATTTCTAGGAGGTCAGAGATGGACTGGTCTAAACGGAGCATATAATTAAGATATAGTAGTACTGCAGATATAGAGATGATGGGTGCCTCTCCCTTGCTAGCTCTTTTTAAGCTCAATCAGAGACCAAAAAATTCAATTTGCAAAAAAAACTGTAAATAACAGAAGATGAAGAGGAAGAAGCAAGTCCAATATTAATTAAATCCTTTCGGTATGTTTTGACAGCAACTTTCTTTTCTTTTCTTTTTAAGTGCTCATCTGTTCACATGTGAATATGTCCAGCAGCTACAAAGCCCCTTTGCAGAAATAGCTCTCATTATTATATTTTAGAAATGGTAAAATAGGACTTTTACTACTTTTATGGTGACCTTCCTTTCAAGAAGTGTTAGAATAAAATAAAGACTCTTTGAAATTAAAATAAGACGCTTGGAGAGATATTTGACTGCCTTTAGAAATAAGTAGAATTACCTAGCTCCTCTGGTGGGTCTTTGGAAAGAAAGATAAGAGCTGGCTAGCTTTTGCTCATGTCCAGTTCTACCCTAAAGTTCTCTGAAGTAAAAAAAAAGCCAACATCCAATCCTCATGGAATTTATCTTTTATATTTCTATAGGACAGGGGTCTGCAACTTCAAACACTCAAAGAGCCATCTGCACCAGTTTCCCACAGAAAACAAACACCAGGGGCCACAAAACCTGGGTGGGCATGGCCAACCTGACATCACTCACTCCCACCCAGTCACATGACACACACACCCAACCATTGTCTACCCAGGTTTTGCGGCTCCCAGTGTTTTCTGTGTGTGCCTCTATCTTTCTCCCTCTCATCTATTTCTCTCTCTCTCATCTCTCTTTCTCCCTCCCTCATCTTTTTCTCCCCCCTCATCTTTCTCTCTCTCTTTCTCCCTCCCTCTCTCATCTCTCTTTCTCCCTCTTTCCCATTTCTTTTTCTCCCTCTCATCTCTTTCTCCCTCCCTTTCTTCTTTCTCCCTCTCTCCCTCCTCTCATCTTTCTCCCTCTCCCTCTCATCTTTTACTCCCTCTCCCTCCCTCTCTCACCTCTCTCTCCCTTCCCTCTCTCTCATCTCTCGTCTCTCTTTCTCCCTCCCTCTCATCTCTCTTTCTCCCTCTCTCTCCTTCCCTCCCTCATCTCTTTCTATCTCATTTTTCTCCCTCTCATTTCTCTCTTTCTCCCTCTCCCTCTGTCATGTTTCCCACTTTTTCCCCTCTCTCATTCTCTCCCTCCAGCTCTCTCTCATTTCTCTCTCCCCCTCTCTACCTCTTCTCTCTCTTTGTGTCTCTTGCCTCTCTCTCATCTCTTTTGCACGAGCATGCGCGCACAAACAAACACAAGTGGGATACCCTCCTGGGCTGGGATCATGGTGGCGGGGCAGCGACTCCTCCTTTTGCTGCCACCACTGCGCAGTGAGGTGAGTAGCTGGCTGTGCAGCACAGGAAAGCCGCGCTGCAGAAGAGAACTGCACTGTGCAGGAGAGCTGGAGCTCTTCCCTCCCTGTATCTGGTGGTGGCGGCTGCTTCTCCCCATTCCCCTCCTTCCTGAGCTGACATGAAGGGGACCACGGCTGGTGCTGAGCTGCCCACGAAGGACGCGGAATCACAAAAAGCAGCCAGTTATGGGCCATGCAGGGAAAATGCTAGGGTCGCTTCAGCTGTGCAGCTCTGCCGAGAGGCTTGTAACTTTTCAGGGCAAAGAGCAGGTCATATGACCAGGTTGGCAGGGAGTCGCAGGGGGGGGATCAAAGAGCCGCATGAGGCTCTGGGACCATGAGTTGCTGACATCCGCTATAGGCAGTCCTTGACCTACAACTGGAATTTCCATTGTATGTCATGATAGTCATAATTCAAGGCACCCACATGACTGACCTAATTTTTTTCTGGTGATCATTAAGTGAATGCATCAGTCGTTAAGTGAATGACATGGTCCTTAAACAAAATTGCGGTTATATGACCATAGGATGCTACAAATGATCATAAATTCACTTATTAAATTTTCATGCTGCCATTTCCATTATAACTGACTCTGTAGGCCAGTTGCCAAATACACAATATGCATTTGTGTGACTGCATGGGGGAGGCCATTGAACCTTCAAATCTCGGTCGTACCTTTTTGGGGGGGTCTGTCATACATTCAAATGGACAATAAATGATGACTGTCAGTCAAGGACTACCTGCAATTTGAAGGTCTTTTTATTTTCCATTCCTCTAATGGCATTCAACTACTGTAGGTTTTTAAAAGTCTACAGTAACCATGAACTAGGTACAGACTTATATTGATACGGACTTACATTGCAATTGGAAGAAACATCAAATGTCGGATAAGGATTATCAGACCATTCAGATGCATCCATGTTTCCTGATTGCCGATGTTGAGCTTCATATTCCTTAAGCTGAAATGAAAATAAAACAAAGAGTAATCTCTCAATTTCCTCACTTGCTAAAAGTATATTTATTTAGTTTCATTTTTTATAAGCAAATGATTATTGAAGAAATTAAAGCTCTGTTAATATCCGTGCAAAACAATTGTGAAGATATCTTTGTTCTTTAGATTTTTATTTAATTATTTATATTGCTTATTAATTAATAACAAAAGAAAAAGGAGCAAAACCTAAAAATGATAGCAGCAATATTATATGCATTGTCAAAAAGAAGGAAAAATATATAAAAAGTGCTCTATCAAAAAAACTGAAAAATATAAGAAAAGACATGATATGTCATTGCAACAATAGTTACAATTTTTATATACTTGTCTAATGCAAACATTATTCAAGGATGTATATATTTCTAATACATTTATATCACGTCTTTTTTTCTAAATCTACAGTACAAAAGAACCCTTGTTGTTTAGACCTTTTTGAAAAAATGACACATCCAAACACACGTGTGCGCGCACACACGTACAAACTAATCCGGAAACTTAATCCTCAATAGAGAAAGAATTTTATATAAATAGGAATTTTAATTATATACTGTATTATGTCTGAGCTGAAAATAGTCTTGTCTAAAATTTCATCCCTTGTGAAGATATTTTGTATAACACGAGCTCCCCAGAACTGTGTGCTCTCTTCACTTCTCTTCTCTCTCTACAGCAATGACTGCATCTCAAAAGATCCCTCTGTTAAACTACTGAAGTTTGCAGATGATACAACAGTGATTGGTCTCATTCAAGACAACGATGAATCTGCATATAGACGGGAGGTTGAACAACTAGCCTTGTGGTGCAACCGGAACAATCTTGAACTAAATACAATCAAAACTGTAGAAATGGTGGTGGATTTCAGAAGAAAACCTCCTATACTTCCACCTCTTACAATACTAGACAATACAGTATAAACAGTAGAGACCTTCAAATTTCTAGGTTCTATCATATCTCAAAACCTAAAATGGACACCTAACATCAAAAACGTCATTAATAAAAGCACAACAAAGAATGTTCTTTCTGCGCCAACTCAGGAAGCTCAAACTGCCCAAGGAGCTCCTGATACAGTTCT
>JANHFT010004112.1:285438-295727 GCA_032467955.1 Pseudoxenodon macrops
TGTGCGTGCGAGCGTAGCAAGCACACACACACACCCATCACTCCCGGGTTAAAATTGTCTGTGCATGCGCAGAGGATTATTTTTGATTAAATTTCGCCCTGGTGGAAGGATTTCAAGCTGGAGGACCGGTTCGGGGGTGGTGGTGTGTCCAGCCGGTTGTCACTGCCAGTTCGGTGAGTGGGAGGAAATTCCCGCTACCTGAACCGGCAGGAATCCACCTCTGCCTTATGGTATAAATTCATATCAACAGATTTAAGAATACGATAACACGCAGCATGATATAAAACACGGATTATAAAATTTAGCACTAATAGCAGTGCCAAAATGACAAACTCATTTCTACAAGCATGTCTGCAGGTACAAATGAAAAGAACAAATTTCTTCCAAACATGCAATTAGATATTTTCACAGCTGGATAAACTTTCCATCCAGCTGCTGGAGTGGGCCTCTTTCTGAAAATAAACTGTACTGTCAAAAACAAAGAAATGCCTGCAAATATAATATGGCCCAATTGTTACAATGTGGGCTTGAAGGAAAATTTTGATGTGCTTTTTGACTCATGTAGCGGATTGCATAATAATGAAATAAACAGTCCATAATAAAACTTAGCAGGAAAAGTAACTTTCATACCCTTTCCCTTACTTTTAAAATAAAAGGGCTTCTTGCAAAGGATTTTACTAAAGCTCGTATATTCCATGATTGTGATAGTAGGAATAGTAGTAGCAATAAAAAATAAATAAAACTAGTAGCAATAAAAAAGTATGGATGTGAATCCATTCTTAATGGACTATCAAGGAAATTTCTCTCATTATGATTTTATAATAAAGAGAATTAAGAATTCCATTTGGCCCAGAATAGTTACCGTATATAACCTGGATGATGTTCTACTACTACTGAATTTACATTGATCATGTTGTCTTTTGTAGGTGGCTCTACAATTGTAAAGAGCACTCTTCAAAATGGTTTGTTTGTTTGTTTATTCGTGTCAGAAGCTCCACAATTAAAACAAGGCATACTATATGACATAAAATTTAAAATACAAAATTAAAATATGTACAGATTAAACAGATCTGGCCCAGAAATTAGAAATGTTAATTGCATTCTGTCATGCTGCCATGAGATCCTCAAGTGTCCAGTGATTGGGACACAAAGGGCAGGTATACATATGTGTTGTTGTCTGCAATGTCACCACAATCACAAAGAGCAAAATCAACCAGGAGCATCCATGGTGCTCGTTTCCATTTCAAAATGGCTACTGGCAGGTATCTCTGCAAGATCCAGCTGTTTTATGAACCTGGCATAGACAATATGTTGGCTGGGGAATTCTGGGTGTTAAAATACACAAGTCTTAAAGTTGCTAAATTTGGACAGCCCTAGACTATAAGCTCCCTGCCTTCACAGATACATGCAGCACTATACAAAATACAATATGTAACCTTATTCTCATACCAATACTAACGGCAAGTATTTTGGTATTATCAAGAGATTTAAGACTCCTCTTCCAGAGATATTACAGCTAAAAGCAGAATATTTTCATTTTTTAAATCAAGAGATATAATCATTGGTTGATATTCCATCTCACACAAGAGTTGACTTACTATACCTAGTTTCCTGAATGCTACTGGAAAAGTTTACTTTCCCAAGGGGAGTTGAGTGTAGTCAACATATCTGCTCTTATTATAATAGACTTTTAGTTTCTTGGATAAACAAGAAAGCAAAGAAAGGTATTAAGACGCTATGATGCATTGCAAAAGTGCTACATTTATGATTATCTGCATGCTGACAAAAATGTAAGTATGTGCCTAGTGCAACGAAGGCCTCAATGCGCCTTTGAAGCCATGATAGTAACCTATGGTTTCCTAAACCACAATTACAGAGTCCCACTCCTGAGGTGCTATGCTGTGAGAAAAAAAAGCAGAAATGAATATCCTAACGAAAAAGCCAATGTTGCTATAAAAAGGGGGCTTATTACTTACAGGATTAAAGTCTGCATTTAGTCAGGACTTTTTGCTGGTTGTCCACGTATGTGGACCGAAACCCCAATAAAGGTTTCTGGTTTTCTTGAAAAATAAAGATGGAGAGTACAGCATGGTTTAGTTTCTCAAGGGAAATTTTCTCAAAGGAGAGAGAAAGCAGGGGTGCGGATGCTGGGCTGGCATTGAAAATGGGAGCCTTAAATTCCAGAGGAACTCTGGGAAGAATGGAGGGTAGACATAGTAAGCAAGCAAGATGGACCTAGCCCATGCTCTCCATCACAGATTTACGGTTTTAATGAAGAACAATGTGGGCCAGTGTACTTGAGTTGGATTGCACATTATTTACATAGCTGAAGGTGTATTATTTCCAGGGCAAATCTGGAGAAAATTGTTAAAGAAGAGAATTGAGGACAGAATCTGAGGAAGTAGATATATCACAGGACAGGATCTACCCTGAGCAGCTGATCCTCCAAGGATCAAGCATGAAGAAAAAAATCAAAGATTTTATCACCCTGAGAAAAGGCAACTACCAGAAAGAATAGTGCTAACCGAATGGTAAGCCTTAACTTAAAATTAGGGTAGGGTAGATAGGGAGGTAGAAATAGAGCAATAGATTAAGCCAAACATATAGACTATAACAGTGATGGCTAACCCTTTTCTTGTGCTCGCGCCCATAATGCAACGTGCCCTCTGCACATGCATGTGCTCCCCCCGCCCCCCTTCTCATGTGCACATGACACCCCTGCACCCTGTTTTGGGCCTAGCAGGGCTCACTGAAGCCTCCTTGGACCAAATTGGGCCATGGGGAGGCACTGCACCCCCATTCCCCCCCACAACTCCACGCATGTCTGCCACATGCGCCCCACCCTTTGCACATGCAAGGCAGATACCCGAAAATCAGCTGGCCGGTGGGAGATGCGCATGCGCTGTGGAGCTGAGCTGGGCGACGGCAGAGAGGGCTCTACGTGCCATCTGTGGCACACGTGCCATAGGTTCACCATCTCGGGGAGAGAAAATTTCACTACAGTTTGGAATAGTATTAAAAATTGGAGAGACTAAGCTTGGCATCTCTGGTCATAAATTTACTAAATCTCTGAAGACTGTGCCTGGGAAACTGAAAATGACATGATTGCTTTTCCATCTTGTTGTCTACATAAAAAATAAAAATCTGAAATCAAGTTTTGCACTGAGTTTCTATCAAATCCCAAGAATCCCGAGGCTGTCTTTGTGGCAGATTCTTCTCATGCCAAACCTTCTAGAAGCGAGACTTGGGAATACGTGATTATTAAAGTCAAATGATTATCTATAATGAAATGGTAGACTCTCCCCTCTCTAATTTTTCCTCACAACAACCAACCTGTGTGGAAGGTTGGGCAAAAAGAGAATGACCCAAAGTCATTCAGTGAACTTCCGTGCTGTGAATGGACTTGAATTTAGATCTCCCTGCTGCTAGTTCAATGACGTGCCCACCATACCACACTGGAATCAACTGTGAGGTCTTGAAAACCAAATGTATGTCACTGGGCAAAAAAATAACTAAAGACAGATTAGAAATGTCAGACATAACAGCAAACATAAAAGACATGATCCTCATGCAAAGGAAATCTCAGAACAGAACATCAGAATAGTTTGAACAATTCTCTCACTGTAACATTCAGATTTCATCATGTCTGTTTAGAAGCTCATGCCATGATTTTACATTTCATATCTCATCTGAAATTATTCTGAACCAATGTATTTATCATTACCATGTTACGGTCACCGAAGATGCATTCAACATAAATTAAACAGTCTTTGCTTAACAAGCCTTAATATCTAGGTTTTCCTGTTATTAGTCTTCCCTCCCTCCCATTCTTTCTTCAGACTTGAGTTACTGCCAGATTGTGAAACCACTGTAGCAAAACATGATAATCTGGGATTTAAACTTCTGAGAATGAGCTCTTGTAATTCATTTTCTACAAGCCTATCTGACAAATCCTTGAAGTCTTTGCACAGAATTCAGACACTGGGGCTGTTGTCTGGATACCAAAATATGTGGTGTTGTTATCTCTAGTTAATTACTCATTCTCTAAAACTCTCTGGTGGCATTGCAACTACTACATGGCCTTGCTTGCCTGTTAGTTAACAGAGCTGCTTTTCTTGCACATATTCATATTTTCTTGCATATATTCAGTTTAACCCTTCATTTTTTTGGCTAATGCCTTCTATTGCGTATATGAGAACTTGTACAACATTGTGTTTTCGCTGAAACAGAAAGCCCAAGTGAGATACAGGCATTTAGAGTATTTTATTTTAGTTCTGGGAATAATTCTGTTGTGTTAGTTCTAATTTTAGCAGCTTTAGGGTATTTGGTTAGCCCTGTGGTTATGATTTTAATAATAAGAATACAAGGGAGCAGAAATACTTGGTAGTGAATTCACTTTCCTTTTCCGCCCCTGACCTTTTCTCTCCATTCTTCTTCCTTCCTTCTTTCTCTCCTTGCTGTGAGGACATCCATGTGAAATTCAGGCTGCAGTCTTATCCATACATAAGATGTCCTGAATGCAGAAAGTTACTTTCGGAACACACTTATATGTACTGTGTTAATTTTTCTCCACTTTCTGAGAGCTAAAGATCTGGTGTGTGTAAACACACATATGTACATGCATATATGCATATTTATTTATTCCTAGTCACCTGAAAGCTGTAGCTTGCCAATAGTGAATTTTCCAATACTTCCTTTTGAGAATTAACCACACCTGTTTTCCTTTATGGTCACCATTTATGAGGAGATAATCCACAGTCTCTTTGCTTAGAATTGATTTACAGCAGGGGTGTCTCGATTTCATTGAGGGCTGCATCAGGGTTGTGTTTGACTTCGGGAGGCCGGGTGGGCGTGGCCAGGGTGGGCATGGCCAGCTCGACATCTATTTTCAGCTGTGCTGGCTTCCTGCAGCCCTCTGCCAGTGAAAACGTGCATGGCCCCCCCCCAGCTCCGGTTTTGACCGCGACAGCCTCCTGCAGCCCTCCGCGTGCTCATCCCCAAGCCCTCTGTTTTTGCTGGCAGAGGGCTGGAGAAGTTCATCGTGGTTGAAAACAGAGCTCGGGAGGCCTTGAGTTTGACACCCCTGACTTAGAGGCAAGAAAACACTGCTCCATTAGCTGCTAAATTACTACCACCTCATGAGTCAATAAGGTTGCCCAAAGTATCTGAAGGACCACTTCATTAGACATGTGCACAGAAACAAAGTTCTCCTTTCCTTGAGGTGGTGAACTAAGCATGGTCTCTGGCAACTTAGCACCACTGCTTAGAGGACTTTCCCAGAGTATCTCTGTTGGCATGGACATTCACAGCTCCTCCATTTCATGGACAGGCTCATGAAGACGACTAATCATGCTGAGTCTTGTGGAGGGTTTGTCTGATTCAGCTCTTTGGGGATAGTTGCTTTGCTCATGTCAACAGGCCCTGCAAAGCATTCATGTAGCTGTTTTGCATATTAATGAATAATAAAGTACTAGAACTAAAATAATTTTAAAGGCTTCACTTCTGCAACTCTTTCCAAGGAAGATAAATTGAATCTAAAGAATGGCATTGATTGCAATCAAGAGTGCTTTTAAAACTAAAGCAGGTCAAGGCAGCCAAATAAATAAATGGGAAGGAGCAAAAAGTAAATTATTTTTATTCTAAAGACATTTTCAATTTGCAAACCAAATCAGGTTGTAGAAATATGGTATGGTACTTTATTACGAAAGCATGACAGAGATATATCCTATGCATTTTTATTTTTCATTACGGACTATTCCATAAACATGGAATAAATACATACATTTCTGCTCCATTGATATTTTAAACCAATTCGTATTGGCAATATCTTTGGTTCAGCATTATCTATATTTATTTTCATTTCACAAGGTGAATGAAAACAAAGCAAAAAGATAGCTAGTTGTTCTACTTGCCTTCCAGCCCTAAATACTGTACTGATTCAAAAACTTAATATAAAATGAAGTTGCTTTATTTCAGGATAAGCCACATCTTTTGATATCAGTTTAGATACAGCCTACTATTTTTCGATCTCATTCTTGGTCTATTGAAGACACTGTTAGCAGTGGAAGGTATTAAGCAAAACAACAAAGGCTTAATATAGCTACCCACTGGATAAAAGCAGATATGTGAAAAGGGCACACAAATTCTACATCCAGCTTAGCACTGTGTTCTTTGATAAAGTCACAGCATTCACAAACACTTATTTCATATTAAGGGCTTTTATGTCAGAAAAGCAACCAGTCATTGTTAAGCCTTGTATCAAAAACAAACAAACAAACAAACAAACTCATGGAAAACTTTACATTTAAGAAAGTTGGTATTAACTGCTCATATTTTGTTCTTCCTCAACATTTTTGTTCTTCTCCAATAGCAGATGCTCAAGTTCTTCATCAAGAACTAAGAGCTTAAACAGAAGTTAATCTCTTAAAAACCCTCTGATCTGCAATATTCACAGCATGAAATAATGCAACATGCCAAAGTAATTAGAAAAACAAAATCAAAAATATTTAAACTTGTGAATATTTAGTCTGGCTCTGACAATATATTTAAAAGACAATAAATCAGTAAGGAATTAAGGTGATCAAATAACCGATTTAACCTTTTCTGAAGCTTCCCAACTTGGCAAGAATGCTTTCCAGTTATAGGATCTCGAGTTGTTCTAAAACATCTTGTTTTAAACCTACCGTATGTCCTTAACAAGTCAAGAGAAATCCAGCACAGTTTCCATGGCCGATTTGAGAAATACGATTAGCTTGTATAATACTGCTAAAACTGTGGCATATAATCCGACATGAGCCTCTCTCCATACTAAATCAATACTAAAGCAATACAACATTCTATTTCTGGGAACAAATGGATAAAGAGAAAACTGACAGGTACATCAAATCTAGTTTTTGAACTGCCAGGGGACATCTGCTTTGCCTGCAGGGGACATCTAGTTTACTTGCTGATTGACAAAATGCTGTATTGATAGATTTTAGCCCGATGTATCAAGGCAATGCTTAAATTCTTTAAAATAGGTCTGTTCAAGGTAGAAGGACACAGTGCTTGCTAAGTCATCATCACAAACTGATCCATTTGGGGTTCTCCTTTATCATTCTCTAGTGTGGGGGAAGGAAGGCTGTGGTCAAATCAGGGGTGAAATCCAGCAGGTTCTGACAGGTTCTGGAGAAGTGGTAGCGGAAATTTTGAGTAGTTCGGAGAACTACTATATTTGTTTTTAATGAGTTTTTTAACTTTTGTATTGTATGTTTTTATTACTGGTTGTACACCGCCCTGAGTCTTTCGAGAGAAGGGCGGTATATAAATTTAATAAATAAATAAATAAATAAACTGGCAAATACCACCTCTGGCTGGCCCCAGGAGTGGGGAGGGAATGAGGATTTTGCAGTATCCTTGCCCTGCCGAAAAAGGTGACTTATGACCATTTTTCACACTTACGGTCGTTGTAGCATCTTCATTCATTCATTCATGATTTACATTCGGATGCTTGACAACTGACTCACATCTAGGACGTGATCCCCTGTTGCGACCTTCTAACCAGAAAAGTGAGTGGGGAAGCCAGATTCACTTAACAACTGTGTTACTAACTTTAACCACTGCAGTCATTCACTTAACAAACGTGGCAAGAAAAGTCGTAAATGACGCAAAACTCACTTAACACACTTCTCACTTAGCAACATAAATTCCGGGCTCAATTGTGCTCATAAGTTGAGGACTGCCTGTATAGCATGGTAATAAATTTTGCATTTCATTCTGATTTTACAGCAGAATAAAATACAGTCCTAAGTAAAGTGTATATATTTGCTTTCTACTTAGATACTTCCAAAATAGTGTACCAAAGATGACACAATTGTGATCAGTCATGAGTCACTGTCTTTTCTCTTGGAAAATGATCTCTGCATTATGTTGAGAAGAGGAGCACACTGAATCCCCCAAATGACCAGAGCAATGCCTAACAACAGAGATTCATCTGTCCTAGCTGCTGTGTTTTTAAAACAATAGCAAGAAACCCTTCTAAATTTCCGCCCTCTTTCTTCTGTTACAGATAGGCAGAGATATGATAAAATATGGATTGACAGAGGGAAAGGTCTGATGAATTAGCAAAGAGATTTTACACCATCAAATTCACATTAAGTTGGCCGAGGGCTATATCCAAATCACTTACAATATAAAGAATTCTACTTGTTGCCTTTATGAAAAAGAAAGGGTCAGAAACAGAGGTGGGTTTTAAATCTTCTTACTGCTGGTTTGCTCAGGGGTGAGCAAAAATCCAAGATGGCGGTGCCTATGGCGCTGCCGAAAGAACCAGCTTGGGAGCGTGGCAGGCCCGGGCTACTAATGGTTCTACCGAATCGTGCCGGTAAGCTACTAACGGTTTGGTAGAACCGGACCAAACCGTTAGGAACCCACCTCTGGTAAGAAAGGCTCACTTGAACTAAAGATGGAAGTTTTTAATAAAGTTACTGACAGATGAGACAAATGGATATTCCAATACCGTAAATGGGATAATAATGAAAGCAGGAACCCTATATACGTACGATAATAACTTTTTTAAACTAGCAGTCAGCAAAGACTAGATAGAGGCAATCTGTCTCTTACTGAGTAAGGATAATGGATGTCCCACTGCTCTGTTCAGTTACAAACATACATTTGTGTGGGCAGAGCGAATTAACAGTAGTGTTGCAAGAAAAGGAGTGAAACAGAGAAATCCCTTAAAGTGGTACTTTAGCAACCCTTCATTTTTCTTCTGACAAAGCATTTGTTATATACTTAGCTTGCTCACTGTCAGCATGCTTTCATGAATGCTAATCTAGACATCAGTAATAAAATGAAGGGGGAAAATTCCCTCTTGACCATTCGGGTTTATTTTGTGCCATTTATCATATTAGACTTCTGTGCAAAATTGCAGTAAACTCATGCTTATCAACATTACCATGATAGAAAACTTCGTTAATATTGACAAACTATTTTTCCCCTCTATCCGTAAAGGTTTAAGTTATCTAAATCATCACTGTTAATTATCTCTAGTCAAAGTTCTATAAATATCACTGTAACTAAAATAGTGTACGACTTGTGTTTTATAAAAATACAATCAATGTTTTTTTTAAAAAAGAGAATACATTAGCTCTGGAAAGTCATGAAAAATTAAAAGATAATTCAATTAAAAAAACACTGTTAGATTTGGAAAATGGCTGGGAAAGATTGGCAATACAGTTGAAGGAAGTGTCCCATTGTATATGTGTGTCTGTGTTTGAAAATATATGTCCAAATTCTTGGACATGACATTTAACTTCATAATGAATTATGAAGTATGAATTATTTCTATAGGTTGTTATGCAAGTCCCGATGCAAATGTAACACACAGTGCGGATACACCCCACACTGAAAGGAGCCAGGACAATGGCAATGTCACCAGCTATCCTTTTAACCCGAAAGCACCTTGGTGCTTCTGACTTGAGTACAAATTTACAAATCATCAATGAACCTGTGTTCTGGTTGTAGTAGGTCCAATGGAAGAGGAATTATTTGTGGGGTCCTTGCTGTTCTCTGAGCTTGGTGGTTTTGTTGCAGACATTTCATTATTATGCTGGGTAACATCATCAGTGCTCAGAGAGACCCCACAGTTCATTCCTGAGCTACAAATAGTCTCTTCTATCAGGGTCATTATTTTTCTGTTTTTCTCTTTGATTATTTGTCCCTGATCACATTTTTCTTTCCCATGAACTTTCCTTTTCTGCTTTCCTTCTCTCTGTATCTTCTCCATTCTCCTTCCTTGTTTATTTCTCAACCCTTCTTTCTTCAACTTCTTTGGTGGCATTCTACTCCTTTGGCTTGTTATGGGAATTCTTCTCCAACAATGCAGCACATACCACAGTACATAGATAGTTTGAATGTTAAAAAATGTTAAAATGTTGATGTTAAAAATCAGTCCTGCATTCCTTTTCATTCTTTTTTGTGAACAATGACGAATGTCTCAACGTACCCTTAAAAAGTACTTATGGAATTTTGTACTGAAAAGTGCCTACTTCAATATTTAATATTTAACATATTTTTCCCCCTAAGATTAATAAACAACTTTCTTAACCTGCTAAATCTCCAAAGCTTGGGATAAACATAAAAAGTCATTTGGGCATAGATTCCATTAATTTCATTGAAGATTATCCTACTTTTCAGAAAAGTGTTTAGAATAAAGACATAAAAATATAGTTAAGAGCAGGGGTGAAATCCTACCGGTTCTAACCGGTTCTATAGAGTAGGTTGGGGGCAGCTGGTGACGTCATTAGAAC
>JANHFT010004112.1:329210-345218 GCA_032467955.1 Pseudoxenodon macrops
AGCAAGAAACATAAAACAAATATTTTCAAGAGGATGCTAGACAACAACTAGGAATTCTTTGTACAGTATGATGTATTTCCACACAGGAAAATATATACTTTTGCTTGGGTTCTTGTTATGCTTTTCTTGAAAATGTTTCATTACAAAACTAGGTAACATCACAGCCTTATAAACACCAGAAAATGTCAAAAAAGGAGGTGGGAATTCAATTGCACAGTTGTGGTGTTTTTTGATCCACCCTATAGACACCTCTGAATAATCTAAGTTCAGATGTCTCAAAGGTGCTTTTTCAGGAGGTAACTGGACTTTCTCAAGTGTTCAGTTGCCTCCTGAAAAAGCACCTTTGGGGCAACCATGACCTGGATGACTGAAAATCTTTACAGACTCTGAGTTCAGATGATTTTTTGGTAAAGCAGGAATTGACCTCATGTTGACATTGGATGCCACAGTGTCTGCAACATTCCTAAATGGACACCATCTAACCTCAAATGGCTGAAATTTCTCAAGGTACCAAATCGCCTGGGATTTTAGTGTCCATACATCTCGTGCAATATATCAAAAAGTGCAAACCTTAAAAACGTAATCATTTTGAAGGTTGTCAGCCATTTAGGTATATATGTGTATTTTCTCATTACTGACTTATCTGCCACCATGCTATTGCATGAAATTTTACAATAATGCCTACTTCATGAAAAGCTGCTGGCTTCTGTACTAGAGGATCCATGCTGGCTGCAGAAAAGGTATAAACCAATTAGGTTGTTCATTCTGGTAGAGGGAAAGCAGTGTAAGCTTGTACCTCACTCTGCCTTGGTGATAGAGTTGCCTACACTTTGCCAGACAAATTATTTTCCAGGGAGGGGTCAGTTTTTGCTACTAGATCCTATTGCTCAGTAATTTCTAAATATTCTACACTCTCCCTGCAGTGAGAAGAGCCATGCTAATAAAGGATTTCTGTTGCTATAGAAAAAATATTCCTTCTTCCTTAACTGATATGCATATCAAAGTAAAAAAGGACATAAATCACATTTTCTACATTGGGGAAAAAATTCCCAGTGGTAGAATAGCCCGATTTAAAAGAAAACAGAACTTTATCTATGCACTATGATAAAACTATTATAGAATTTATCTGAATTTTTAACTGAGTGAGTCTTATTTATTGTATTAATGTTTAATGTTTTATATGATATTTTAATTATATATGTAAGGTGCCTTGACTCACTTCAGCAAGATAGGTGGCATAGAAGTAAACTAACTAACTAACTAACTAACTAACTAACTAAATTAGAAGGAAGGACTCACTGGAGAAGAGCCTAATGCTGGGAACGATTGAGGGCAAAAGAAGAAGGGGACAACAGAGAATGAGGTGGCTGGCTGGAGTCACTGAAGCAGTAGGCATGAACTTAAATGGACTCTAGAGGATGGTAGAGGACAGGAAGGCCTGAAGGAACGTTGTCCATGGGGTCGCGATGGGTCGGACATGACTTTGCAACTAACAACAATAAGCAAAATGGCTATTTATTGGTGACCAATTTAATAACCTTTTTTTTGCTAGGGTTGTTAAGCACATCACTGCTTTGTTAAGTGAATGATGTGGTCATTAAGCAAATCCAGTTCTCCCTTTTGATTTTGCTTGTTGGAAGCTGGCTGGGAATGTAGCAAATTGTAATTACGGTACATGGCCCCAGGTGTGCAAATGAAAAAAAAGGGGACAACCGATTCAGAAGTCTTTGTGAGAAGTTAACAGACTATCCCTTGAAAAAAATGTTGACAGCTGATTCTGTGTAATGGTTTTTGGCTAGTATTTCTCAAAGTCAGTATGATAAGCTTTTTTCCCCTTATGATGAATTATTTTTGTCTATCAATAAGAGGGTTAAATAGAGTTAGCATTCTCAATGAGAATGTTTCAACTCTAGGCATACATAGCACCTCTTGTTGATAGACTGAGAGTGAATGTTTATTCCTGTCCTTTTCAAACACATCTAAAAATTTGACTCTTCCTACCCTATAAACAAATTGATGAAACACCATCTGTTTAGTCCTAATGTCAGCAGAAAGTATATTAAGAGTTTCGAGAATATTTTGTTTTAAATAAAACCAATTTTATCAAATAAACCAGTGGTTCTCAACCTTTTCTTCACAATGGACCCTCTTTAAATACCTTTTATGGCCATGGACCACCAAGACTAAACTCAAGATTTAAATCATAACATTTCTTCAAGCCTTCACAGATCCTCTGTGATGACATTGTGCCTGCCCCCCCGGAGTTTGTGGACCACAAGTAAAGAATCACTGAAATAAACCAATTTTATATTCCTTCCTTTCTTTAAGCTTAAATTCATTCAACTATTGTCACAGAATTTTATTTCACTTTTTTCTTCTTCATCCCATAAAGTTCATTAAGACTTTAACAAGCCCCTTTTGTAAATGGGAAAAAATTATCCAAGTCATTTTTGGATTTGTAATTTGTATTTCCTTTGTAATTTTAATATCTCAACCAATTTCTTTTGCAAATCCAGTGAAATATCATTTTCTAAGTAATTTTCTGGCCTGTCAGTTGTAAATCCACTTTTGTTATCATATCTAATGGCTAATAGAAATAGCACTTATATACTGCTTCACAGTGCTTTACAGCCCTCTCCAAGTGGTTTACAGTGTCAGCATATTAGGGTCCTAATTTTACCGACCTTGGAAGAATGGAAGACCAAGTCAACCTTTAGCTGGTGAGAATCAAACTGCCGAACTGCTGTCAATCAGCAGTCAGCAGAAGTAACCTGCAATACTGCATTCTAACCACTGCACCACCATGGCTCATTCCATTATTATTAAATCCCATTACCTCTTGGCTCTCAAACTCATCAAAAACTGCTGTCCTGAGGTCTCCTCACAAGGGTCAGCTGGCCGGAGCGCATGTCTCCTTATCTGGAGAGGTGCTCTATTCACCAGTTCTTTGGTTTTTATCATGGTCACTTTTGTAGAGTTGTCTTCAGTTCGGCATACCTCTCCCAGAACTCTTTCACCATTTTATTCTCAAAGACATTGGGCGTTCCTTTCTATTATGTTTTCAGGCTTTATTTAAGGTGTTGGAGGCAGTGCTGTTGCTCTGTTCTATTTTTCAGACTCCCTAGCTGCCTCTCCTTTCGATCTAAAGAAACTATTTTAACTAGAAATTCAGTAGACTGCATGAGAAGACATGAAAATCATACATAGTTCTTAAGATTAATCATGGCATCCAGTTGAATTTATTGGATTGTGAAAAAGCTAAGTCAGGTTGTATCATGTTAATGTTGGATGAGAAGAAATATAAGGACTGAATAAGGTGGAAATCCCAGAAGTAGGTAAAGGGAAACCATTTCTTTATTGCTATCAGGAAAATTATATGACATGTGCTTTGTGCTGCAGCTGCCAAAAATGGCAACACAGTCCTAGGTTGCATTAACAGAGAGATAGAATCAAAATTGCATAAAGTGTTAGTACCGCTTATAATGTCTTGGTAAGACCACACTGCCCTTTGCCTTGTTGTGGCAAAGGGGATTGCATACCTCAATGAAGCTATGAGCTATGCTGTGCAATGCTACCCAAGATTGACATGTCATAGCAGAGAGCTCTGATAAAACGTGATCCACTGGAGAAGGAAATGGCAACTCACTCCAATATTTTTGCCATGAAAATCCCATGGATAGTACCACAAGGCAAAACGATATGATGCTGGAAGATGGGGCCCTCAGTCGGAAGGTGTCCAATATGCTACTGGGGAAGAGCAAAGGTCTAGTACTAGTAGCGCCAGAAAGAATGAATCAACTGGGTCAAAGCCAAAAGGACACTCAGCTTTGGAGGTATCTAGTGGTGAAAGGAAAGTCCAATGCTGTAAAGATATATACTCCATAGAACCTGGAATATAAGATCCATGAATCAAGGCAAGCTGGACATGGTCAAACAAGAGATAACACGACTGAACATGGACATCTTAGGAATCAGCAAACTAAAATGGACAGGAATGGGTGAATTTAATTCAGATGACCATCAGGTATACTACTGCGGGTAAGAATCCCTCAGAAGAAATGGAGTAGCCTTCATAGTGAACAACTAGCTTCGTGGTATGACCGGAACAACCTGGAACTGAACACACTCAAAACCATAGAAATGGTGGTAGACTTTAGGAGAAACCCTCTAATACTACCAGCTCTTACAATACTAGACAACACAATATCAACAGTAGAGACCTTAAAATTTCTACGTTCTATCTTATCTCAAGACCTAAAATGGACACCTAACATCAAAAAGTCATCAAAAAAGCACAACAAAGAATGTTCTTTCTGCCCAAGGAGCTGCTGATACTTTTCTACAGAGAAATTATTGAGTCTGTCATCTGCACCTCCATAACTGTCTGGTTTGGTTCTGTTTGTTGGTCAAACAATTGGCAACTTCAAGAGAATACGATGGCCATAGCAAACACTATTTTCCAACAATCCAAGAGATGATTCTACACATGGACATCAACAGACAGTCAACACAGAAATCAGATTGACTATGTGCTATGCAGCCAAAGATGGAGAAGCTCTATACAGTCAGTAAAAACAAGACCAGGAGCTGACTGTGGCTCAGATAATTAAATTAAAGAAAGTACCGAAACACTACTGATTTAAATAAAATGGTGAGCTACGCAGCGCTACTGGATGAAAAAAGTGAATTAAAATCGGTGCAAGATCTAAAGGAACAGGGAATCGTTATGGAATGGTAATCTTACTTACAAATCAAAACAAGATTTTAAAAAGATAAGGAGAAATTTGGCATCTATGAAAAACAATTGGAATTAGATAAAATATTATAAGGAACAGGTACAAAAATGATTACAAAAACATATAATTTCATTTTAAGATACAAATTAGAAGAAGAAACAGTTAAGGAAACAATGATTAGTTGGGCTAGAAATTTTGGACATAACATTGAATTAGTCCAGTGGGATAAATTGTGGGAAAGTAACTATAAGCTTACAATGGCAGTGGCCTATAAAGAGAATCTGTATAAAATGTTTTACCGATGGCATCTGCCACCAATGAGATTGGCCAAAATGTTCCCAAATTTGTCTCTGAAGTGTTGGAAATGCAGTTATAAATTCCTAAGAGGTCTGTAATGGGCATGCACAAGCGCACTATTGTGCCTACTGTTCCTGTCTTACTGTCCTCATTTATCTATACTTACTTTGTATATGTTTATACATGTACCGGCTATGTTGTACATGTTTGACAAACAAATAAAAATAAAAACTTCTGCTGTCTTTTCTCAGAAAAGTTGGGGCCAAAAGTTTGGGTTATGCAGTACAGGTTGTTCTCGACTTATAATTGTTCGCTTAGTGACCATCTGAAGTACAACGGCACTGAAAAAAGTGACTTGACTGTTTTTCCCATTTATGACTCTTACAGCATCCCTGTGATCGAAATTCAGATGCTTGGCAAGTGACTCACATTTATAATGGCTGCAGTGTCCCATTTTGCAACCTTCTGAGAAGTAAAATCAATGGGGAAACCAGATTCACTTAACAAGCATGTTCTAATTTAATAACTACAGTGATTCACTTAACAAATGTTATAAAATTGGGCAAAATTCACTTAACAAATTTCTCACTTAGCAACATAATTTTTGGGCTCAATTGTGGTTGGAAGTTGAGGACTACCTGCATTTTCCACCAACTTCTTCCATATTCATGCCCTATCAAGATATTGGCCTTCATAAGCCGTTGGCCAAGTCAACCAAGGGAGGCATCTGGTTAGAAGAAAGCTGCTTTGGAAATCCATTCATATACATCATGCAGCCAAGAATGAATAAATATTCATGGCAGTGCCATTCATAAATGATATTATATAGGGATTATAGAGTTGATCAGGGAGAAATCAACAATTCACTGACTGAGCACAAGCATAAAATCTGGGCCATTGCTTCATCTAAAGGGCAGCATCCCTATTTAAGGATTAAGCATTTCCAACTGCTGACACATTAAAGCCAAATCTTACATGTCTCTCACATAAAACCCTAAGTATCTAAGGACCATGACTAAAGGACCATGTTCTAGAATTATGGTCTAATTCACAATGTGTTATTGAGACAATAAACATTCTGGGGAGGGAGGAGCATGTTAAAGTCTAAAACATTTTACTACTATACTGAGTAAAGTCTTTACAAGATCAGAGTTCACTTCATTAAATGCAATGCTTTGAGAAAGGAGTATTTTATACACAAACACATACGCACACTAATCAAGCTGTTGTCAGGGTGAGCTCAGGAGGTGGAAAAAGAGAGATCAGCGGCAGAAGAAATAACAAGCATTAATAATGCAGTAATTAGTGTGACTCAAAGCATTTTTTTCACTGCACCTTATCCCAGTGCAGACTACTTCTAATCTGGTGAGGCAGTAATGCTGCACTTATGCAGCTGCACAACACAGTATTCAGCATGATTTACCACTGGCAGAAGGGCATAGGGTCATAGGAGGTCTCCATTCTATCAGTGCTTTCTTAATCAGCCTTCCCCAATCGGATTTTTTCCAGTTGAAATTCAGCACATCTGGTCATGACCATGGCCAATTTCCATGCCAGTTCAACAAAGTTCACACATCATTTAAACCTGGCAACTTACATGAGATTCTACAACCACATACCGAAGCATGTCAATCCCACACAAAGCACCACAAGGAACTTTATACTCTTCATCCCATCATGGTTCTCCTTTTACAGTGCCTCAGAGGTGGGTTCCTGCCGGTTCAGACCAGTTCACTAGAATCGGTAGCAGGAAATTTTCCCCGCTCGCCGAACTGGCAGCAACGGCCAGCTGGACACACCTCCAAACCAGTCCTCCAGCTGAAAATTGGTCCTCCTGGTGTAAATTGCCTCGAAAGGAACCCTCTGCGCATGCGCAGAGGGTTATTTTTGAGACACTACCCAGATGTGATGGGGGCATGCACGCTAAATGTGCACTTCCGTCACGACCTGAACCAGTAGGAAAGGTAAGTAGAACCCTGGAGTGTCTCCTAGTTAAGGGACGTTAAACCTGAAGAAAAATATTCCCAATTTCTCCATGTTTATAATGCCCAGAAGAAAGTAGAGAAAGAAAATCCCCAACAACTGTAAACTATCATGAATAAACGGAAAGATTTCCCATCTCACCCAAATCCATTGGAAAAATTCTTGCTTCTTCCTGATTGAAAGAGTTTTAATGAATTAACCTAGGGCAATAGGAGGAAAACATCAGGTGACAATTGCAAGGGAGATATGCAAGTTTAAAAATCAAAAGAGGGGGAGGAGGACATACTTTCTAGCTATGGTAATGATTGATATGTAATGAATTCTAGCTTAACTTTCATCCCACAATTTAAAAACCCATATTGAAGTATTTAATAGAACCATGGTGGCGTAGTGGTTAGCATGCAGTATTGCAGGCTACTTCTGCTGACTGCTGACTGCCAGAAGTTTAGCAGTTCAAATCTCACTGGCTGATGCTTGACTCAGCCTTCCATCCTTCCAAGGTGGGTAAAATGAGGACCCAGATTGTTGGGGGGTAGTATGCTGATTCTGAAACTGCTTAGAGAGGGCTGTAAAGCATTGTGAAATGGTATATAAGTCTAAGTGTTATTGCTATTGCTATTAAACTGGATTAATGCAGGTTTTAAAATATTATTATTAAAATGTACAAATGCATTAAAATCTTCATTGTCATATTTAAAACAGCACACTATGAAAAGTTTATAATTTCTGAATGTATACAATGTATACAACACATATATGTGTTCTGTTTCTCTTTGAAATATGTTTCAAAATTTATGGAAGATTATTTTGATCTTTATACACAAAATTCATAGAACCCAGATGAGCACAAAGTAAAATTTTGCTAATTAAGAGGTGTCATTGTTATTATTATTATTATGTCAAAAAATTAAAACATAACAAGCCTAGAACCAGCCTCATACATGTCTAGAATTAAGGAAAAAATTTCTGACAGTTAAAACTAATAATCAGTGGAACGACTTGCCTCCAAGTACTTGGAGGTGCTCCAACACTGGAGGTTTTTAAGTAGAGATTGAGCAACCATTAGTCTGAAATGGTATAGGATTTCCTGCTTAAGCAGGGGGTTGAACTAGAAGATCTCTAAGGACCCTTTCAATTCAGTTATTCAGTTATTCAATTGCTTTTTCTTGTTCAGTAATGCCCTATTTTACTTTTCTTAAGGAAAGCCTCAACAAAAAAGAACAAATGGGCACAAATCTGACATATCACCCCTCCCCAAACTAAAAGAACTCTTAAACCTGTGAATGAGTTTAAGGTGCCCAATTGAGGAGAACAATTAAAAAGGCTGATTTCATTTAAAACACACACATACACAAGGGAATAGTTGAGGTAGAATTAATCAATTAGTTGAATTCTATATCCTGTGAATTAGATAGGAACAAATGATTCTTATCATACTACTTGAGTTAATCAGGTCATCAAAATAGTAATGTTAAGACTCTCATCTATCCAAGCTCTCTTCTGTGGTCATTCTCTTTCTGCATTTCATTTCTCCTGACCTTGTTCCAGCAAGATTGCACTTATGTATCTGATGAAGTGGAATGTAGTAGAAAAGCTTACACCATAATGCATTATATTTTAAAGTGCCACGAAATTCTGAACTGATTGGGATGTATTAATTACTAACACACTTACTTACAGAAAAGGTCTGTAGCTGATGTAGGATGCTATGCAGAGAGAATATCAATGGTACTCAGGCCCTAGTCCTATCAATCATCAGGATTAAGTGGGGCCAAGCAGCTGCCCTTTACCTGCAACTGGCCAATTTGAAAGGCTCCTCAGAGATTTAAGATTGACACATAGTTCTCTAGTGTATTTTGCTGCCCTTATTTATTTTATTGAATTTTTATCTGCTTAGTCTCATCAGAGTCATTTCCCATTTCCCATTTCACTTGCATCTAACCATAGGTCAAGGGACAAAATGACTGTTTCAGGTTGACATTACCCATCCCATTTTCACCTGACTACTTGTTGAGGCAATGCCAGGGAGCCCCACCATTCTGTGAACACTACAGTATTAAATTAATATTCTTGTAAACAATTATGAAAATAGGCTCTTCTCTTTTTGTTTCCATTTTTAAAAAAACCACTATGTAGACTTTCTCGACATAGGTGAGCTACTTCCTCTATAATTCTGTTATAGGCAAACTTTCAACACCAACCCAAAATCTAGAACAGGGGTGACAAACGCATATCATTATGTCATCATGTGATGTAGCGAGAATTTCCCCCCCTCACTAAACTGGGTATGGCCAGCGCATAAGGCATCCACTCTGCGGGCCGTGGGTTTGACACCCCTGATCTAGAAAAATCAATCAATCAATAGAAAGGTTTAATCAAGAATCATTAGTGCAGTTGTAAATGAAAGAAATTAACTCTCTTTCTCTTTTTACGTGGATGAAAAAACAGCACCTGCCCTTTCAGAGAGGAAAATGTAAGTGTGCCAAATCTGAGCACACAGAGGAGAGATAAAGTCATCTTAGTGATTGTAGCCAATTTTAAATCTAGATTTCTGGTTCAGCAGCTGTTGGCATCTGGTTGACCTTGTCTGTGGTGACTGTTGAACAGAGTCAAGCCCAGCTAGTACTTGAATGGGGTTTCTACATGGAATACCAGGGCTGTATGGTAGACTGAGAAGTAAAAAAATAAGGCTATATTATATCATGAAAAATTACACAGATTAGGGGTACCAGGAGTCAAACTGAACTTAAGGGGGGGTGTCTTCTTTTTTTTAAGCATAGATTTTTAGTACCATATTATCTTTTTCTGAGTCAAACGGAAAAGGAAAAGCTCATATCCTTTTCACTATACACTAGTGTCCCCAGCAATAGCATCATGTCCTGTGCAGTTCTGAGAATACCTTAATTATGCACCTTTCCTATCATTATTCAGCAATTTTATGAACCAAATACCTGAAGTGTTTATTTCCAGTATTTAGAGTCATAATTAAATATAATCTCAGAGGAACAGAACTATAACGACTTTGCCACTTGTGCATATTTTGTTCCTTCTTAATAAAATAAGCCAAAATCTTGCAAACTATTTTCTAATCACATATAAAACGGTTTTCTATCTTTCTCAGTTCTCATTTTTGCATAATTTATAGGATAATATCCAGGAAATGCTTAAACTTAACAAATCTCCAGAACTAACAGTACTAACATGTGAAAGATAAGGAATTTACACATAGCCTTGTTAAGCCTAAAAATAAATATAATGGAGACAAAAAGGAAACAATTTATAATGGAATGGTAGACATAGAAGTAAAAATCACAGTAAGAGTAAAAATGTTAAGTTACAAGCTTTCTTGAGCTACAGCTCACTTCATCTGGTGCATGGATTGCTTAAATTGATGTAGGATTAAAAATAGGATAAAATGGAGGGTACTTATGCAGATGCAGGTTATAAATGAGACAGACCACATGGATCATATCAATTAACAATTTAGCGTGTTAAAAACCATGGGTTGAACCATTCTGAGATGGCTTAGAATCTTTTGATGGGGATTCAGCAGTCTCTTACTCTGTTGTGCTGATAAAATGTCTTTGTTCCAAAACAGCTTCTTTGAGATCCGTAATGGAGCATCCTGGGAAGTTCAAATGCTCTGATATTACTTTGTCCTTGTTTTGAGTTCTGATGTCAAATTGGGCCCATTAATTCTTTTGTGTAAAGTCTGTTCTACTTATCCTACAGCAGATCATTGCTGTCAGATAACACCATATATCACGTTAGAGAAACAATATCTGAAGGTGCCTCTAATTTTCTATAGGACGTTGCTGGGAGTTGGGATGGTGCTGCTAGTGTACATGTGGGAGCAAATAAATCTGGATTTTTTTTCTAGGTCCTAAATTAGGATTCAATGCATCACTCTTATGTTGTCTTTACTGGTGGTGAGAATCTGCTTTAGACTGGATGGTTGTCCATATGCAAATGTAGTCCTGCTATTCTATCTGATAAAGTGCAGTATCATTGTCCACTATAGCTTGTAGCTAATTAATAATGTGATTGAATAGCTTGAGTTGTTAGGTGAAGGTGATAAACAGTGGCGTTCTGTTGCTCTAATTTAATGCTTTGTTTTTTTGATTTGGCTCTACTGTTAATTTTCTGAAGAACATAGTGTTTATTTGTCTATTTGTCTATAGTGTCTATATCACTATAATATCAAAGAAAGTCAAAAACGTGTTCTATAGTTGGATTGAAACTAAGGTTAAATGTGGAGTAAAAGTTGTTAAGGCTCAACAGAATGTGAACATTTTTTTCCAATGATGATGAACATATAATCAATGAATTTCAAGTGAAGAAAGGGTTTCTAGCAGGTAAGAGCTGAGAAAGTATTGCTTTAGGTTGGTCAAGTAGATGTTGGCATAATAAGTTATTCTAGCATCTGTCTGTCTGTCCGTCCGTCCATCCAACTTGTATAGTCATCCATTTCAAACCAATGGGTGGTGAACAATCATAAAAATAGTTAAAGTCCTTTACAAAAATAAATTAAATAAAAATAGTAGTCAAAAGAGATATTACAATCTGTCAGTGTCAACATAACTAGGAAATGGGGCCCTTCCAACACTCAAGACTGCTGGTGCAGATTTTCAAGGCCTTTTGAAAAGCCAGCTGGGTCTGGACCATCCTAATCTCAGGAGTGGTGATATTCCAGAGGGAACGTACTATGGAAGAAAAGGCATGCTTCCTGTTCCCCATCAGCTGATATTCCTTGGCTGATGGGACATAGAATATGACCATCTTGCCTGGCAGGAAAAATAACTGGAAGAAGATGGTCTCTCAAATAACCTGCCCTAAGCCATAAAGGGTTTTAAAGGTAACAACCAGCACTTTGAATTGTACCCGGAAACATATTGGTAACCAATGCAACCCCCATAGGAGTGGTGTTACATGTGTCAAAAAAACTGACACTAATTACAACCCATGCATTCTGTACTTTGCTGAAGCTTCTGAATGCTCCACAAAGGCAGCCCCATGAAGAGCACATTGCAGTAGCCCTAAAATGTTGTTGACAAAGATGAAGTAGTTACGAGTGAATACAAAGTCATAAAATCTGCTGGCAAGGTGTGCTATACTGACATCCATGATGTTAGTCTGAAATCCATGTTTGTCAGGGATGCTGGAATACTGTGTATCAGCAACATTCGTGTTAGCTAAAATGGTGTTGTTGGAGAAGTTGTCAATGGATTTTAACCTTCAGGCTGTGATGTTTGCTGTATAACTGGGAGTGATGCAGGATAATGTTGGATTGGATTGGATTGTTTAGTTTATCAATTTTGGGAAATAGGTAGAAGATACCTGGTTGGGTTCTTGGGATGACTCCATGTATGTCCTTAGGAAATTCTTTCGTCAGATTGTGTAGCTTTTCCTGATAGGTTGCTATGAAATCTGAGAATAGAAGTTGGACAGAACATAGCATTGGAGATCTGCTTCTCAGCTTCCTAGGAAAAATCCTCCTTATTCATAAAGATAACTGCCAACGATTATTATGGTCATTTTGTTCCTAAGAATTTGGATGGCTCCTTGTTTTAACTTCTGTTGACTGCTGGCTGCCAGAAGTTTGGCAGTTTTAATCTCACCAGGCTCAAGGTTGACTCAGCCTTCCATCCTTCCGAGGTTGGTAAAATGAGGACCTAGATTGTTGGGGGCAATATGCTAAATAGAGAGGACTGGAAAACACTGTGAAGCAGTATATAACTCTAAATGCTATTGCTATTATGTAAGGGACATTTTATTTTAAATTGATGATTGTGGCTTGATCTTGTTGGCAAAAACATATAGAACAAAAATCCAATTCATTGTTCATGCAACAGGATTTGTATTTGGGATTTGGGGGTGACATATTGTGTAGTATTTATTTAGTAGCTCATGAAATGTGTTGCGCTACGATTTCCAGCAGTATAGTCATTGGGAATTATAGCTGTGAATGATGGGAATTGTAAGTCGACACAATTGACAGACAGCTAGCTGAGGAAATATATTTAATGTATTAGTAGGGTTAATTTTTATATTGCCCATGTGAGGTAATGGTCCTCACTAATTTGAAAACATTGTTTAAACAAAGTAAAATCCCGATTAATTTCAGTGAATCTACTCCAAATGTTTGTTCTCCAACTCATCTAAATGGACAACAGATTACAAATTCAAGAAACATTTTTCATGCTTCCAGACTTGAATAACTAGAAAGAAGATTTCTGTTTTTGCCACAGATAACACTGGGACATTAGGATGAAACAATTCTCATGATTTAATTTAATAAATTTAATAAATAAATAATAAATAATGAAAAGAGGCTAAGGATTTTGAATGAAGAACAATTTAGAAAATCTGTCATTTTCTGTAAGGAGAACTCAGTTGAAAAGTAAATGTTTCTACCAAATAGCACACAAAGTAAGCAGTTACTTTATTTTACATTGTGTGGATTTTCTATAGCTTAACGTTTCAAATAATGTTTAAGGAACACAGAAAAAGATTTTGAAAGAGAGTGAATACAGACTTAATAACAGTTCAGTTATTTTCTCAATTAGTATTTTGATCAGGTAGTGAACAGAAGGATTATTATTAATAGGAGAGGATGAGCGGGAGGAATTTTTCTCTCCAAGACCAGTCAAATGCATCAGTGAGAACACAATAGCTTTTCAGGGCTACGATTGCATTGAAATGCATTTTTCCCCTTCAGAATGTTACATGAACAAAGTAAGGAGATTCGCTGCTTTAAAAACATGTCAAAAATACAAAAATGAGCATCTATTGAAAGAACTAGAGTAATAATGTTTCAAGAAAAACCACATTTTGCCTAATTCAGAATGCATTCTTTGTGACAATTATGTTATAGATGGAAACTGATTGGATATTCTATTTAAAAATAACTATATATTCATTCAGCATTTAGCACACAAAAATGTTTATATCATTGCAACAAAGATGTTACAGGAGACATAGTCGCCTCCCTTCAATTTAGCTAAAGAGATCCCTGTCTGTGTCCTTCAGCTGCAGAATCAGCAAATGTGCCTCAGATCTAAATACAGAGAGCATTCAAGTGTCAGTGCAGCATCTAGAGCAGAGGTGAGCAATTGTGCCCCCTTTATGTGGACTTCAGCCTCCAGAATTTCTAAGCTAGAATGGTTGGCTCAGGAATTCTGGAAGTTGACATCAGACAAGTGTGCATTTCATTTAAGTTTAAGTGTATTTATTTCATCAAGTATGTATTATATAACAGATATAAGTATAAACATGATTATGAATACATGAAATGGATATAAATAAAAGAGAATATTAGGACAGGGACGCTAGGCACGCTGGTGTGCTTATGCACGCCCCTTACAGACCTCTTAGGAATGGGGTGAGGTCAACATTAGACAGTCTAAGGTTAAAGTTTTGGGGGTTTGGGGAAGAAACCACAGAGTCAGGTAATGCATTCCAGGCATTAACAACTCTGTTGCTGAAGTTGTATTTTCTGCAATCGAGTTTGGAGTAGTTTACCTTGAGTTTGTATCTATTTTGTGCTCGTGTATTGTTGTGGTTGAAGCTGAAGAAGTCATTGACAGGTAGGATGTTGTAGCAGATAATTTGATCCGACCTACATTTAGGTCGGATCAAAGACTGCAAAGTTCTAAGTTGTGTAAGCCCAAAATTTCAAGTCTGGTGGCATAAGGTATTCTGTTGCAAGTAGATGAGTGGAGGACTCTTCTCGTGAAATATCTCTGGACTCACTCGATTGTATTAATGTCTGTTATGCAATGCGGGTTCCAGACAGATGAGCTACATTTGAGAATTGGTCTAGCAAATGTTTTGCATGCCCTAGTTTGCAGTTCAATATTACCGGAGAAGAAGCTACGCAAGATTAAGTTAACAATTCTTAATGCCTTTTTGGCAATGCTGTTATAGTGAGCTCTGGCATTTAGATAATTTGAGATGAGTACTCCAAGGTCCTTGGTAGAGTGAAGGTCATCTACGAGGTTGTATCTGGCCAGCTTGTATTTTGTGTTTTGATTTTTTTTGCCAATGTGTAAGACAGAGCATTTATTGGTTGAGATTTGGAGTTGCCAATTGTTTGACCATTCACACACATAGTCAAGGTCTTTTTGTAGGGTAGCAGCATTGTCGGTGGTGTTGAATAGTTTTACATCATCAGTGAAGAGAACACAGTTGCTTTTAATATGATCTCAAAGGTCATTTATGTAAAGTATAAAGAGTGTGGGTCCTAAAATTGGATAAACCACTGTTAACAGGTGCAGGTTTGATAGGGGTTGTTCCCTATTTTGACTACTTGTTGCCTGTTTGATAGGATCGCAGCTATCCACTAATGCACTTATGCACTTTTCTTATTGCTGCTTGTTAATATGGTGCTTTATATTTTAAATCTTTTAAAGTGATTTCTGTTTACGTCTGTTAAGCCTCTATCTTGAAAGTTTGTTTTAACAGCATCAGAAATCGCTAATCTGTTCCCCTTTTAACCTGCAGCTTCCTACTCCATCCCTCTTGATCCTTTCCATTCAGCATTGCTTCTCATCCTCCTTGACCCTTTCCTCAGTACTCAAAACCTCTATTGAAAATATCTCTTTCTACCTGCAGAGATATAGAAAGAAACAGAGATTTTCTACATGGAGAAAAATTATGCTTCAGCCCAACAGTTTGATTAAGAGTGGGATCCCTTTCCAGGAGGACGGATTATCACCTGGACTCTGGGATAAACAGGTAACCTGGCCCCAGAGGTGGGTTCCTGCCGGTTCGGACCGGTTCACTAGAACTGGTTTTCCCCCATTCGCCGAACCGGCAGTGACAGCCAGCTGGACATGCCCCCAAACCAGGAGTGAAATGCTCCTGGTCCGGTCCGGTAGAACTGTTACCCTACATGTGGCCTGGTTCGCCGTACCGGTAAGCTGGCTGGCTGGCCACGCCCCCGAACCAGTCCCTCCGCCCGTCGCCGCTCGCTCACCCCGCGCTGCCGAGC
>JANHFT010004112.1:345318-365524 GCA_032467955.1 Pseudoxenodon macrops
ACACTAGAATGTTGTAATTCCTTACAGGATTAACCCTGTAAGGTGGAAAAAACAAAAGGAGATTGCTTCTAACAACCAGTTCTCCGAAGTTAACAACCGGTTCTAGAGAGAACCAGTATAATCCCACCTCTGCTTGCAAGATTCTGTTAATGTAGCCTTACAATGAAGTTGCCTTAGTTCATCTTAGTTCATTCCTGTCTGGTTTACCTGGGATGTCTGATAGATGGGTACCTTCAACTCCAGTGTCTGTACAGTTTGTTTCTAGAGTTGAATTGAAAGCCAGGTTTTATTTACTTCCAATACACTTATTTTGGATACTTCCAATCAATGGTCAGTTAGGGGGAAATAGATAAAATGGAGGACTACATTGCTGCATCTATGTATAGAATGGATTTTCAGCTCTCATTCAAATACACAATGTGCAAGGGGGAAAAAATCTAGAAAGAACCTTGATGCCAGAGCGGCTCATGCCGTAGTGGTGTGAGCAAAACGTGGAGCACCCAGAACATGCATTTTTTTTCTTACATAGACTTTTCACATTATTATTTCACCAAGCATCCTTTTTAATATTTCATGAATAAATGAACAAGTATAATGTTTTTCTTTACTCATTGGTTTAATTGGGTTCTCTTTATTTACTTTGAGCACTTGTGTGGAGAATAGATCACGTTTAGGTCATATTTATGCAGAAATTTTAAAAATTAAAAAGGACTCCCAAACTTTTAATCACCACTGTAATTATCTCCACAAACCTCTATTAACCTATTTCCTCATTATTGCATTCACCCAATCTAAATCTTCCTATAATTCCCTGTTCCTGTTTTTTTCCTAGTTTTTGCCTTTCAACCATAAAAAATAGTACTATATTCATTCTTAATGTTGTATTTAGCATCTTTTGCATACACTTAGCAATATCCTTTTTGAGTGTCATTGCTACTCCATTCCACCATATGGTCTCATGTCCTGAATAATATATCATGTTATCATCTTATTTAAAATAGGCTATTCTATCTAAGTTCACTCATTCCTAAATTGGAACTTTGTATGCTTCATTTCTAGTTTCACAACCTCTACTTTTGTGAATATAATGCTCAGTTTACATCGTAATTGTATATATTCTTATAAAATGAAGAACATTTTTTAAATACTAAAATCATTAGTGATTAGACAATTTTAGTCTCGTTATCGCATCACCTTCAGATCTACTTGTGAAAATTCAACATTAGACCCAGGGATTGCCTCAATTGACAATTGACAAACAAACCATCTAAAATTTCAATCATGTCCTTACACTTTTATTTAGAACAATACTGAAGTGGATTCTTACTATTTTATTGATGGTAGAGTTCCTTCTTCCAAATAGGATGGTTTTCCTTATGCTCCCACCCATTCTTACCCTCACTGTAGATAACTCTTAGCTTCATTTCCCACTTTTGACCTTACCATAAAAGATGACCAACCAGCTTAGTTACTCTTATTCGGTCTTCCACTGACGTAGAAATCAAACTACTTTTAAAGTATCTTGTTACCACATTTCCCACCTAGATATTTCTAAAATGTTTGTCACCCCATTTATAAGATAATAAAAAAATTAATGCACACAAAAAGAACAGTTAGTTAAAGCAGCAATAGGAAAAAATAATACCATAGCAAAAGTGAAGTATTTCCTAGTCCAGTTATTATAACCGAGCATATACCAAGCCAATCTTTCTGTGGAAACATTTATCTACTGTATACATTATACACTATACATTATAGGTCAAGGGCTATTACTGAAAAAAACAATTCTTGGGTAACATTATTGGAAAGCTAGTAATATAAATACAAGTCCAGTTTGACTATAATGTACATCCAAGTAACAAACAACATCACAAGTCATTGGAGCCAATCTAGGTTGCAAGTGTGGGGTACCTTAAGTATTTACATCACAGCAAATAATTGTGCCTTATTTTCATGAAGCAAAGTCTATTATTAAGATCTGTTGTGAGATTTACCTTCAGTCTTCATTGAAATGTAGGTTTCATATTAAATGTACAATTTAGAGGTATGAACTTTTGTTTCTAATTTTAAACTGCAGTTGAAGTGATGGAGAAATGCCAATTTTTTTCAGTTTCAGCTTTCTTATTATCAAAGTAAGTACTCATGCAACAAAATCTTTCCAAATTTAAAACTGAACATTTGGATATTCAAATTATTAAAAGCAATAAGGTATGGTATACAACATAACTACATTTAAATATGTTAGATTCACATCTATTAAACACAATGGTTTTTTACAAGCCAGTGAAACAGCTATTAGTAACCTGCATTTTTATGTGATCAACCCTCTTCCCCCCTCCCAGTTTTGTGCAATTTTTGTATATGCATCTTTGGAATTTTAGAGCCTATTTCTGTTGAACTCAAACCTATAGAAGATCAATGCTAGGCTGCACAATGAGATCAATAGAAACAAAAACATACTGCAAATAGTTACACACAATACACTATAGTAATTTGAACTAAAAAAACAACCTGAAAGATGCCTCCTATAGTGTGAACAGTTTCAATAACATTCCTGCTTTTTAATGTTATTAGCATAAATCAATCACTGTTGAGTAAAATTGCAAAAGTCTAAAGGCAGAAGATGTTAAGAGGTCAGCCATTCAAAATGTGAATAACTGGGCAAATAATCCCATTGACTTCCTCACAAATTCTTCTGAAAGGTGGTTTTCTAACAAGACTTATACTGAGTTCAGTTGACACACAAAATATCACCCCAAGGCCTTCCAAATGCTAGTCCAAAGAATCCATATTAATCAATCAATCAAACTATCATGCCAGACAATAGGCCTTCTCCAATGAGGTGAGGTCATTGGCTTAGTTTACGTAGAACTAGTTTAAGCAAAACACATTTCTATGTTCTAAACACAGAGCTGGACATTCCAGGCTAACAAAAGAAATTGGTTTGTATCTTTTTTCTCTCCTTTTTTTTTTGTAGACCCTTCATTCACAGAAAAAGCCAGTATTTCATAAGAATACTTTACATGAAAGGAAGGGTCATGAATGACTTTGCTTCATACAAATATGCTTTGGTATATCGGTAAACATGTCACAGTTTTCAAAGGAATAACAGTCTTAGTCTTTTGCAATGAAAACAGAAGCTTTTGTGGCGCATTAAAAACGTAGAATGTTATTATGACATAAGCTTTCATGGACTGCAGTCCTCTTAAGATATAATGAAATTACATTTGAAGTGCAGTACGCTTCAGCACATATTAAGTGCACTTCACTTCAACACATACTAAGTTTTTCTTTCTCTCTAGTTGATACTTTAGTTAGAAGATGCATAGAGTGCTCACTACAGCATACGCTGTGATAAGAGAACAAATGCCTGAATTCTCAAATAAATGCTAATAAAACAGACATTTCATGTAATGACTGATAATCCTCTTTATCCATGTTTTTTTTCCAAATTATCTGCAAACATCAGTTTCTCCCATGATAATATCAATCTGAAATAAAAAAAAAAGTATTTAATGACAGTTGGCCTGTCGTCTTACATATCTGTCTTCTTTCTCTTTGTTATGAATAGTCCACCCCCAAAACTGCAAATAACATGGATAAATCTTTAAAGACATGTTTTAGGCAAGGTTTCTGGACATTAGGTTCAGCATTTTGGAAATTCATGATTTACACTGCCTCCTAGAGGACAGTTGGTAATCAAGGATAGGAAAACAAAATCCTAATATGATTTACATTTAGCAAAACGTAATATAGTAGTAAGATAGAAGAATTAGATAGAAGAATTAATAGGTTTCTGCTAAGAAGACAACTTCTTTCCTTGCTTCTCTTGTAATTTTTCATAAAAGTCAATTGTACTGTTTTCTAAAAGACAGACAGACAGGAAAATGTATATGGCTTTCCAATTCACTCTCAGTGATGCTGCGTGGCTTACAAAGATAAAAACCTAATATAAAAACAATAAAAATCAGTAACTCACCTACATTTACCTGTATGTATACATACATATTGAAGGCATTTTGCAGCCTGCATAGAAACAGTATAGCAATAATAATAAACAATACAAAGACCTGCAAATAAAACGATTTGGTAAAAGAAAGCAAAGATTGGACCAATAATAATAGGCACCTTTGGTGCAATCCTAAAACATCTGGAGCACAATTTCAACACTATCAGTATTGACAAAATTACCATCAGTCAATTGCAAAAAGCAGCTTCCCTTGAAACATCTTACATCCTGTTATGATACCTTTACCACCATTAGACATCTATCTATCCCAGGTCCTTGGGAAGGATCAATAGGTCGATAAAAATGACAAATCCAATCTAAAAAATCGGCTGACTGAGTGGCCAACTGTAATAATAATGGTTAGCTTGTATGCCACCTGACACTCAATAACACTGTGTCTCTTTAAAAGAACATGCATAACTATGTAATTCATATTATTACATGTGTTTCAATATATTTCGTTTTCATTTATTGAAAATGACTAATTAACAATGACCTTATTCTCCTTGTCATAGCTCAGACCCAGCTCTACAATTCTTTCTTAAACGTGAATATTTTTAATTTGTGTGATTCAAAAGATCATAGGTCTCAAAAATTTGTAGCACTTATCGTAGTGAATGCTGAAAGGAAACATATCATTTTAGTTAGGAATATTAGGTATATTGGCACCTTCAGTTATTTAAAAAATAATAAAACTCGGGATATAAATCTCCTCTTATTCTCCCCACAACATCACTGTGAAGTGGGTTGGGTTCAGACAGAATAACTGGCTCAAAATCACCCAGTCAGCCGTCATGCCTAAGGATGGACTAGAATTCACAGTTTAAGGCCAGCACTTTAACCACTACTCCATACTGTCTTTCATTTGTTTATCTTTTACCAAAAGGTAGTACCAGCTGCTTGTTGTTGTTGTTAGTTGCGAAGTCGTGTCCGACCCATTGCGACCCCATGGACAACATTCTTCCAGGCCTTCCTGTCCTCTACCATCCCTCCCGGAATCCATTTAAGCTCATGCCAACTGCTTCAGTGACTTCTTCCAGCCACCTCGTTCTCTATCGTTCTCTTCTTCTTTTGCCCTCAATCGTTCCCAGTATTAGGCTCTTCTCCAGTGAGTCTTTCCAGCTGCTAGAACTTCCTTAATTCTTTTATTTCAAAGACCAGAAAAGCCATTGTAATTTGCTAAAACGTGTACAACATGTTAGTTTCAGACTAATTAGTTATTGAACTTTCTTATTCAGATACATTTGAATTGATTTCCTCAACTGTTTTAAATTATCCATATTCTGGTGCATATATTTAAAAACTTTACAATTTGCAATTGAATAATTATCTCATTTCTAGAAGTGAAGAACAGTGAAATCCAATTGCAAGCCTCGAGCTTATAAATCGTAGCCTGAAAACAATACACCTGCTAAATGTTTGCATCATCACCAAGATATTATATTTATCTAACATTAGATTTGCAATATTTTTTCCATCAATTTTCTGCTGATGTTTACCAGTTTATAATAGTTTCAGAATAAAAAGTAAATGAAAAGCAGAGCAATTAAAAGCAGCCAATCTTGCCTTTATATGCAGGGGTATGTGTGCTGCACCTTGACCTCAGAACTGAACAAACTTTTTATTGCTAGGTTATGAACTCTGAAGAAGTGAGATTGATAGCAGGAATATCCACACAGCAGACACTGTCTGAGGCAGAAATGCTTGGGACCACTGGAGCCATCAGCTTTAATGAAAGCTGTTAAGATCACCTCAATCAAAATGGCTGCCCTGGGCCGACTTCTTAGGGATGTGCACAGGTGTTCTTAGCCAAAAACATAATGAAGGGTATTACATTAAGAACAAGGCACAGATGTGCATTCTGCCTGAACCTGAGGTGTTGCTTATTGCCAAGCGCATCACTCTTCGAATGTGGCCCTAGTCTGCCTATCAATATGCAGTTCCAGCTCACTGAACTTAAGCACAGCCTTCTGCTTGCAATGAGTAATACAGTCAGCTAAGAGAAAGAAACAAAAGGAAGGTGGGGTGTCTCACAAAGCAAAACAAAACTATATAGATTAAGCTAGCTGCTAGAGTGATTTTTAAAAAAATCTAGAATCGTGTCTTGTAGGATCTGCAGAGAAACCTGACCAACTTAAATTTATTTATTTTATTATATTTATTCTTCATCTGCAAAGTGATGCTCGCTCAAAAAAGCTATTTTTCAGTTATGTTTGCTTTTTAATACAGGCTCGTGAATAGGTTTTCTGATCCTCATGCACACGTATGGCAGTCATAAATACTGTAGCATAAATATTTGAAATCCTGCAAGTCTCTGAAATTTAGTAGCTCTTCTTTTAAATGGCAAAATTTGAAACAAAACTAATCTTTTAGGCTTATCATTATAATGCTGTGGAAAAGCACATCTAACGCCGTTTGAAATAAATGATTGGAAGTTTTGAAGAGACAACCTGTGATTACCCATAAAACGTCAATGGAGCTTTGATTGACCACGATGGCTGCCATTTTGACTTTATTTTACCATACTCTGCAGGCACGTTGGATTATGATTATTCATCTCTGCTGCATTTGACCAAATGTAAGGCAAAGGGCTTTTCTTGGGCAACAACACATAGTTTACAATATGCTCAGATGCAAACTAATTTGCATCAACTAAGTTCTTTATTTTGTTTACTGAGAAATCAACTATAACTGGGTGTAACTTGATCATCATATGTTCTGATCTATCCTTATCATAGGTAATCACGATGGAAACTGCAAGATAATTTAATGCCGTGCTTCCTTTCTTCCTCTGTCCTTCCTATTTATCATCCTGTGTCATGGACAGGTAGTAATCAACTTACAACCTGTCATTTCATTTAGTAATAACTCAAAGTTAACAACAGCATGAAAAAAGTGACTTATGACCACTTTTCACACTTAAATTACTGTTGCAGCATCTCTGTGACCATGTGTTCAAAATTTGGACACTTGGCAAATGGCATGTATTTATAATGGTTGAAGTATCCTGGGGTCATGTGACCAATTTTTGTGACCTTCAGCAATGGGGAAATCAGATTCACTTAACAACCATGTTACTAACTTAACAACTACTGTGATTCACTTAACAATGGTGACAAAAAAGGTCGTAAAATGGAGCAAAACTCACTTAACTACTGTGTTGCTTACCAATGGAAACTTTGGGCTCAATTGTGGTCCTGAATTGAGAAACACCTGTATTTTATATTAGAAGCCTGAAAATATTGACTGTTTTATTTATAATATTTGTAAGGTGAAATTGAAGAGTTTTTTTTGGGGGGGGGAAGCTAAAGAGCAATAAAGCAAACTGTAAATAATAATCATAAAAGGAAATAGCATATGTCTTTAAAACATCTGTTGCTAATGTTGCAATTGTGTATTAAGCAATTTAATAAAATAGTAAGACTCCAGCTGTTGAAAAACAATTGAATATGTAATTGAGAAATTCTATTTTTCTTGAAGTTGCTAAAATTTTTACACTCCTAGTTTTAAAAAAAAGCTTCAGATATTTTATAGGCATGTCTATAGACACACACAGAAACGCACACAGCCATACACAAAGACACAGTCACTAGATATACATGAATAATCTCTGAGACTCATAGTTAAATACACACTCATCTGTCAAAACAAAGCATGCAGTGCCAAGTTATTAAAAAATTATCCGGCCAGAGTTAGCATTTTTTTCTTTGTTTTCCTATGAGGCATACGTGAAATTTTGAGATGCATTGATCACTCCTTTCTATCAAAAGCTTTTGCATTTCAAATAACCAGTATGTCTTTTTTTTCTTTTAAAATTCTTTTCATATGTCAATTAATCCTTTTGCATAAATTACAGTGACAATATTTCCAAGTGCTGAAAATGGGATACATCAATGTGTAAAAAATTAAACATTTATTAATATTAATCCCAAAGCTCAAGTACTCACATGGGTAAAATTAGGACTGACTGAAAAAATCTGGACGACCAATAGGTGGCAGTAACTGAAAACTGTAATCGTCATATGGATTATTGCAATCCATATATCCATTTTTATATGGCTACCTAACTCATAAAGCGTGACTCTGGACAGCTAACAATACATTAAAAACTACTGAACAAGAAATAATAATAATAAAAATAATGCATCCAAGGTCAACCACTATAATTTTATAAACCATTACAAATGCACTCATCTAATTACCCTGGTTTAATTTCTGAGTGAAGAACCAAGTTTTCAAAGCCTTATGGAAAGTCAGGGCCATCAAACATTTAGTGGGGAGGGGGTGATGTTCAACAGGGCAAGCGCCATGACAAGAAAACATGCCTCTGGGTTTTATCAATAAGCATTGCTTCATGGAAGAGACATGTACATGCTCACTGTTGGATCTTGTGATATTGGAAGAAAGAGATAGGAGGCCACATAAATAACTCAGATTATGCCATGAAAGGTTTATAGGTACTATACCAGTACCTTGAACTGCAGCTGGAAGCATACTGGGAGGCAGAACTACTACCGGTACTTAGTAGTTACACAGCATTACACAGGCAAACTGTGGTATACCCATAATGTGTACACCCTACACAAAATGCTGCATTTGGGATCAGCTGCAGTGTCTAAATGGTTTTTAAGAGAAGCCCATTGCAAAAGTCCACATGGAAAATGGCCAAGGCATGGGTGACTGTGGACTTTCCAATCCAGAAACAGGCACATTTAGCATACAAGACTGAGTTATGCAAAAGATAGTTGCTATTTTGAGTGGTGCTGAGAATCCAAAGAACCTCCGAATTGGGAGTGCTACCCTATGTAAAACTAAAGATGAAAGGCTCCCAAATCTGGGAAACCTTAAAACGCACAGCTATTCAGTCTTCTTAGACTTAATTGAAGCCTGTTTATCCCCACATCCTCCAGGCATAAAATTAACTTTGACGGCATCATTTGATCAGACTGAGTCAGAGATTTACGGCAGTACAGTTGGTACTTAATACCATACTGACTGATGATCTCACCCACTGACTTCATGTAGAAAATAAACAGGAGTTGAGAGAGAGCAAAGTTTGGAGGTCCTGCATAAATCAGGAGTCTAGGGCTAGATCTTTACCCTCTACACATTGACTGGAATCATCCCTGGAAGCAGGAGGACAACCACCACAACACCATATCCCTCACTTCCAATTTCCCAAAGCCAGTTCTGAACAATATTATGACTGATAGTATTGAAAGCTGCTGAGAGATTAAGGAGGACCAGCATAAATGTACCTCCCTCATCCTAGTTCCAGGACAGATCGCCAACCAATGCAAATCAATGCTACCTCAGTACTGTGTCCAGGTTTAAAACTCAATTGAAAAGAGTCAATATAACCAGTTCCTCCATAATCCATTTTCACATAGCCTTCCTTAAAACAAAAGGCTGGAGATGGGATTAAAATTTCCAGCACTGTTGAATCTTATGGAGCTCTTTAGAAAACTCCAGAATCTACTAGAAGTGAGAGGACATATAGAAATAATTTGATCCAAGGGTCTTGACATCTGCTCATTTCAGGCAGCAACTAAGGCTTTAAATCAGGGCTGTCAAACTTGTGGCCCACATGCATCACGTGTTGGCCCCACCCCTGCCCGGTTAGCAAAGGGGGGAAAAAAGTTCTGATACGTCATGTGACACCGCCGTGACAACATGAATTTGATACCCCTGCTTTAGATAAACAGAGCAACAGGGGGAAACTCTAAGCATTCTCTGAAAGCCATCTACCTTCATCCTTCATGGATGATGGTTGCAATAGATAAAGTTAATAAATCATGTTTCAAGTCCCTGCAAGAAAGAGTAGCATCAGCTAACCAAAAACAACCAGGGAGTGATCTGACCATAGTAAGGAACAGATGTTTACCATCCTCTACTTTCAGATCATGTTTCAGCTGACCCAAGAGGAAAAAAACCCATGATCTTATATCAGAGGTTGAATTATTTGGGTTGGGTCCATGTTTGCCATGAACTCCTGAACTGTTTTGACAATGCCACCATAAGGAAAATTGAAATTCTCTATCACTATCATCAGTTCAGCCATCACTAATTCAGCAAAAGGCAGAACTGACAGGGTTGTCACTGCACAGCATGCAGCTAGTACCCCAGCAATAAACCCAACTCCTCCCTAGGGCTGAAGTTCAACCATAAAGTCTCATATCCATTTTTTTTCTGGCACAGAGGCACAGAGGCCCTGAAAGCCTTTAAGGCTTTCTAGATGGTAATTGCCACCTATTTCTTCAGCCCTTCAACTGCAGCTGGTGCCAAATGCAAAGAGCAGAATGGTGCATCTCTGACAAAAGAACAACTTCAGAGTCAAATAAGTCTTGTTTTACATGCTAGGTTTATCTATAATTATCAAATCACAGATGAGGATGGTTTTATTGCACACCAAATTGAAAGCAGTTGCTGGATCCCAGGGCCTCCTAGAATACTGTGGGTCAGTATTGAAACTGAATTCTGAGGACTGGTTGATGGAACAAAATTAAGTCACTGGGCCACTGAATGGCCCATCCTCAGATTCCCATCACATCACCCAAAACTGTGTTGAGATAAAAAGGAAAACAACGTTTTCAAACTGGAGCAGTTAAATATTATTTTAAACTGCTGTGGACTGGAGGAAATGTGGGTACCATCATCATGAAAAGATAGCATAAAAATGATTATCAGTGCATGTTGCTGGGAGGATAAGCCATAAGATTGCAATCAGAAATAGAATTACAGCATCAACAAGTCCCACTGGAACTAAGCAAGAGTTACTTTGAACTGAAACTTAACAGCTGAGTAAATATGCTCCCTTGCATCATTTCCAGAGAACTGATATAAAATGTCATGTATGTATGTATGTATGTATGTATTGTTTATTTGTTTATTTATTCTACATCCTGCCCTTATTTTCTACAATACAATGCTTGTACATAATGCTCTCTCCTATTTTCTCCATCAACAAGTTGTATGGTAAGTCAGCCCAAGAGAGAATGACTGGCTCAAAATGACCCAGTCAGTTTCTGTGTCGAAGAGACAGGTCAGGCACCCAAGACTCTAGTCTAGCTGCTGAAGTGGTACACCAAATTGGTTCTCTTAATTGTGAAGAGCAAAACGCTTTGTTGCAATGCCCACTGTGAAAATAGGCCCCTAAAGCTAACAGTCAGTGTTCATCATTAAGACATTTTCATATTTTCTTCTAGATTAACATTATTTTCTTCCTCTGGATACAATTATGAGCTTGTATATAGCATACGTGGATATTGAAATTCCTTAAAATGGTAGTGCCAAGAATGAGATTAAGACTTTCTCACCTAAACCCCAAAATACAAAACAGAATAAAAAAGCCTATCTGCCGGATTTCATATTGTTGTTGTAGTAGAAGTCACATAAGAATATTACTACTGTAATTACATCAATCAATCAATTTTATATTGCTGTCCATCTCATCAAGGGTGATTCTGGGAGGTAAACCAGAATCATGACCTACAGGGTCCCTTCCAACTCTATTAATCTGTATCTGTTTTTCAGAAGTGATTTACAATGTACTCTTACTCTTATTAATAAATATCATAAAATACAAATCGCAGGAGATGGAGGATAAAAATGGCCGCCTCAATGATGGAGCCATATGGCCAGATCCCTGGTTGCTTGGGAGCCCCAGGCCTAACAACATAGCCAAGACTTGAGGGCTTTTTAAAATACCAAAAGGGATGGAGCTAGTTTAATTTTGGAGGAAAGACCATATTCCATAAGATGGGTGCTGTACCAGATATCAGTGTAATACATACAGCATTTAAAATGATTAGCCAACTTGCACCTATCAGCATACTAAGCATTACAAAATATTGTAAGATTAAGTAGGAAGAAATTTTCACATTATTTTTTGTGCAGCTTATCTATATTCAATTTTAAATGCCATCATAAAACTATCTGAAGACAGGCCTAATATATCATGAAAAATACCACGGATGAAGGCTACTGATTTATATGCAGCAATGGTGACAGCAGAAAAGAGAAAAGACAAAGTACCTGGTTTTGGCAGGTTCCTCAATTCCATGTTTTCATCAGGAATTTTGTAATGCTTTTCTACACATTATTGGGAGGATTTTGTTTGCTGAAGTTTGTAATTTATGGCGTGATGCGGAGTTATAGCTTTGAGAAGACACGGTTAATAGGTTTAGCTCTGTGAAGGTGAAGAGAAGTAATCGTAGATCACAAAGATTCTAAATCCATTCAAAATATTTTCCAGTATTTTCTTCTGTGATATTAGGCAGCTGTTTCTCTTTAGATGATTCTCGGGGGATAATTCAGATCCATATAGGATGGAAAAATATGAAAGAAATATCTCAAGGCTTCCCTCGACACTCTGAATCACTGCCTATCTGATGCCTCCATTTCTTCTTTCCCAGAGCAATATATGACCATGACTAATCCTTTCACCGACAGGAAGGCAAAGTCACAAAATGTCTTTTCCACACTTTAACCTAATGGATGATTGGCAGTAAAGGATACTAGCATCCTTAATGAGACACCTTATGGACTTCCAGAGGTATTTTGATCTCTATCAAAAACAGTTTCAACATTAGAGGATGATCAATGAAATTAACCATCTATTATCCAACTCTTATTATCTATTATCCAACCATCAATTATCCAACTATTGATTCTAGTGTTATCATAGAGAAAATTTTTGTTCCATTTTTGTGCACGATCATCTTCAGATATTTGAAGAGAGCTCAGCTCTCATGTCTCCCTTGGTTTTCTGTTCTTGGTCAGCCTAATATCTAGTTTCCTTCATCATGCCCTAATCTTATACTATTAGAAGTTGTTCCATCTAAATTTTTAAGAGCAATTTTCCAAGTTCTTCACAGCGTCTTCAATGCTTCATGCTATCTTGATTTAATATTGTCTTTCAGGCATTTTATTTTTGTCGGCTGTACTTTTTTAAAATTATTCAGACATTTTCAATTTAGTTTTGGATATTTTGGACCTTTGAATATCCTCTTGTGTTGGTTAATGACTGCAATATAGTTAAATAGGTAACTCTCCCAACTGTTTCTCATTGGATTTGGTTTTCATATTTAACATTCAACAAGAAACTATTTTTCTCATAAGACATGAAAAAGGGGTACATTAATGAAAAATTGTTATTAGTATAAAAGTTATTGCGTAATTTGAAGTAATTTGATATTGTGTTTCCTGAAATTTATAAAAATATTTTCAAAGTTTATACAGTTAGTCCTCGACTTCATTTAGTAACTGTTCAAAGTTACAACGGCACTGAAAAATGTGATTTATGACCGTTTTTCACAGTTATGATCTTTGCAGCATCCCCATGGTCATGTGACCAAAATACAGATGCTTGGCAACTTGTTCATATTTATGACCGTTGCTGTGTCCCAAAGTCATGTGATCACATTTTGCAACCTTCTGACAAGACAAGTCAATGAAGAAGCTAGATTCACTCAACAACTAAATCTACCTTATCAACTGTAGTGATTAACTTAACAACAATGGCAAGAAAGTTTGTAAAATGGGTCAAAACTCACTTAATGGTCTCACTTAACACCAGAAATTTTGGACTCAATTGTGGACTACCTGTACCTCTACCGCTGCTGTATAATCTGTACCATTAGTAAGGACAACAAAGCTCCTTGTATATTGACTACAACGTTTTCCTTTGTATAAAGCAATCCTGTTCTTTATATCCTACCATTTAGCTTTAAATGAGTTTCTGTACGGGCAGAGGAATTCAATCTGTGCAGGCATTATAACGTTATCCTGTAGGATACACCATTGAGTTTTATGGGGTTCTGTAAAATAATGTAAGAAGACATCCCTGTCTTCAGGACAGCAGTATCTGTGCCTATGACTAGCCTGATAAAAATGTGTTCTGAGGTAAAAAGACTGAAATGGAAGGGAACCTTCAGTATTTGATTCTGTACGTTTGGAAAATCTTCAGTTGACTGACACATAATATGCAGTAGTCTAATTTTTATTATAACAGCAAAAGAAGCCAATTCCCATTGGATTGCTTCCCCTTTTTCTACCAGATGAGTAAGATGTTTTTTTCCATAATGAACAGCTTCATTTATATTAATGCTACAGGGGGAAAATGACTTAATTGTAGATCAAGATCTCATCTAATAAGCAGATTCTAAACAGCTCAAAAAGAAGGCAACTTTCTGCCAATCTGTCAAGATACAAATTAAGGAAATTACCTTAGAACATAAATTATGCTGATCAGTAATTAGGCCATGAAAATGGTATTTATAGATTTGCACTTATTTTGACTTTAACCCTAAAGCTCAACTAAGACACTTGGAGTAGAGTTTGAAAATGCACCGTTAGCACTTTTATAGTCTCCATTTCATTAACACAGCATCTTCATTAAATTTAAAGATCTCTTTAAAAGCACTCCATTCCCCAGTCTTTACAACCAAGAATTATAGATGCAATTTTCTAGGTGCCTTTTTAAATGAAATTTTGAGAACTAGACCAACTGAAGCTACAATTGAAAATAGAATGTAGTTTTGGGAAAAGGACCAGGGGCTCAACACATACTTTCTTCTCTAATTTCTTAGATATCTTTTGAGATTTACTGTATCTCATATCAGATAAATAAATTAATACTTTAGCATCCTTGGTAGAAAAACTACCAAGAGGGGAGTAGGCAGGGAAGCAAGAAAGAAGAGGAGGGAGGGAGGGAAGAAAGGAAGGATGGGGAAGAGAGAAAGGACTAGGGAAGAAAGAACAAAGACCCAGGAGGGAGAAAAGAAGGTTTTTGATGTTCCATGACATCTTCCTACAAAAAAAAACCACCAGTGATGAAACTGGCAGGAAGTCAGAAGTCATTCCTGCTCCCACTACTTTTTTGTCTACCCATTTTGTTTCTCTATTCAAGTAAGGTAGTATTTCCAAAATGATGATCCAATGGGGCACAGGTTCTCTCTCTCTCCCTCTCTCTCTCACACACACACACAGAACACAGAATTATTTATAACAAAAATGTTGAAAACACACCAAAAGTTCATTAAAGTAGAATCAAAAGTGCAACAAATGTTCAATTCCATCATTTTCAAGAGAACAATACACAAATATAAATCACATTCAAAAGAGGGCATGTTAGTGCAAATGAACAATTCACAAATATTCCACACACATACGTATAGAATTAGGGGCCCGGCTGTTCAACCATCTTGATTTTATAGAGAACATAAAATCATTTTTAGTTAAAAATGAAGCAAAAGGAGTAGTAAACGCTGATTTAAATTCTTAACTGTCAGTTTTTTCTGCCTACCATTACCACTAAACATTCTTCTCTGATTATAATTGCTGTAAAATTGCATGTTTTTGCCCTTCCCCTGGACAAGTAGGTTGAAATTAGTAGTTCTATGGAGCTGCAGTTGAGTCATTAAAACATGAGTTGCGGGGAGGGGGGAAGGGAAAAGATGGGGGATTATTAACCTGTTATATATTATGGAGGTTGCCGAGGTGGTTCTTAGATGGACTGCAAATCCAATTGCGAATGCATTCTTTTCAAATTATACAGTACGTAATCAATTTAGCATGTGCTGCTTGATGGAAAAATAAGCTCACAGAGGTTAATAATAATGCCAATAATGGTAATGCAACCTAAACCCCCCACCACCACACACACATACACTAGGTTGAATGTTGCTGGGAAGAAGATCATAGGGCAAAATGACTTCCCATTTTCCTAACTGTTTAGTATTTATCTCATTATTTTTAATTTTGGGTTAGATCTATTAAATCTAGTGCACCTCACTGACGGAATAATTTATAAAGACACTTAAAAGCTACAATGTTCTACAGTGCAGTAGAAAACAAGCAGTTTATACCAAGATAAGAATTTCAGCATCTTTTCATGATATTAAAATGTACAACCCACAATAATGTGGTAATGTCTGGATCACACCAGATAGTCAACAATTCTCAGACAGGTTGTATATGTAATTTTCTTTTTCTTATCTAGTAATTTTTCCCCCCTCTGGTGGCAAAAATACATGTGTGACTAAACTAAAAAATGCTACATATGAAATATTATGTAAATTAAATATATCCTTATTTGCATGTTTAAATGATAAATCAAATGAGATGTTATTCAAAAAAAATCACTATGGATTAAAAAAAAAGATTACTACACTGTAATGCTTTGAAAGAGTTATTTTTTTGCTTTATGTCTGCAGTAAAAATTCATCCCCTCATTTCGTTCCATTTTATAATTTAAAAATATGAAAGATGATCCAAGGATCAATGGCCCATTTGTTCCTCAAGAGATTCCTCCAGAAGGCATAATTTATGCTCTTTCAAGAACAAGAATAAAAATGCTGCTTCATTTTCTGAAAAGGAATTTCTACACAGGGCACCCACTTATAATCTGGTAAATGAATCTGCTGAATACATTGTGCACTAAATAAAGGAATTAATTGGAAACGTCCTCTGATGAATTTGATTTCTCTGGACATTTTCACATTATTAGATTTTTAGATAAGGAAATCTGATCGGTGGGGGCTATAAAGACTCCGTGAGACACAGTAACAAATATCTCATTCCCTTTCAAAAGTTATCTCTAGTCTAGGAAAAGCATAGTCTGGGGTTACCACACCTATGAGATAGAAATTAGTTCAGGCAAGATCTTAAGTCAAGAAGTTTCCATCCTTGACAAATGAAATAAAGAACTGTAGCTATGCAATAAAGAACACACTTTGCCTGCAGAAAATCCAAAACGTAATCTCTTAACTCTTAACAGTTTCTGAAAGGGCTGGGAAAAAATACCTAAGATCTGATATTTTCTATGTCACTTAATCCTTTTAGGATGTTTTGTAAATTTCATGGTGTTAAACAGGGATTGTGTATTTCCACCTGCTCAAGGGCTTTGCAAGACCTGAAGATAACCACACACACTAAACAATTGGCCAATGTTTGTTTTGGGAAATCAAGGGTGCACCCTTTAAAACCCACAACTACTCAAAATGCAAAAAGGGATCCTATCAATATAGGGGTACCCCCCCCCCACATGGTGCAGAGGTAGAGAAGCACCACAGGCCAAAAAGGGAATTGCTGATAATTTTCTGTTTTATACCTATTGTAATAGCTTGTATTTTTTTAAAAATAAAATAGGTTAATTTCATATTGTTTCCAACACTGGAAACAGCCTTCATGTCACATTTTTATTATGAATCAGGCATCCTTTAAGAAATCTTAGTTTAGCAATGAACAAATGCTTTCTCCGATAAAATACACAACCAGCTTTTACACCATGTTATTTCTTTTTGGTGCAAGGAAGATTGTTCATGGGGAAAACAAGATAGAGGAAACACGCACAACTTAGCTTCTGGAATTTTTTCCAACACTTTTATCATTGTTTTGAATGGAATAATAGGACAGAAGGTTCAGAAGGGGGCAGTCTTCAATATTCCAAGCCACTGTCCCGCTGCCTATTTTATATGAATGTGTGGTATTGGGAGAATTTGGTGTTTTTCCCCTCTGCAGCTCCTAAACCACTTTCTGTTTTAATAATTATTTTGCTACTTTCTGCCTCTGCACCAGATTTGATTCCATACTGAAGACAGAAAGTCCTGAACCCCTGAAAAGGTATAAGAAAAAAAATAACAAACAAGCAATATTAAGGCCAGGATATAAGAAAAAAGAAAGAAAAAATTAATATACGCTAACACTACAGACTTTATTTCCACCCAACTTCTTGTTGCTACTAATTATGTTAGAACATCCTAGAATTATCCCCCCAAAATGTGTACATCGCCACCCCCAGATACCTAGACCTGGCTCTATCTCCAGGCCCTGGGTGAGAGTGGATGATGTATCTCTCGTATGATGCTTTGATTTTTAAAATTATTGTTTATGTTTTTGCCACACATTCTCTTTCTGATCATGCAGTTGTTTTCTTTAATTGTTTTATTCTGTAAACCATCCAGGGTCATAACACATTGCAATGGCATATAAGCCTTATATAAATTAACAAATAAATTCTTGATTCCACCAAACGCATACCTTGTTTCAAATATTACCCATGTTTATTTAAATTGCTCATATTTTTTTGTTAAGGATCTGATCAGCTCTATTCAATCATTATTTCTTGACCTTCGTCTTTATTGCAACTTCCTTCATATATTTCTTTTGCAATTCAGTCTTTATTTATTCTCTTTACAAGTAGTCCTCGGATTATGTCCATTTGTTCAGCAACCATTCAAACTTACAACAATGCTGCCATCACATGATCAAAATTTGGGTGTTTGGCGAGTGGTGGGTTGCTGCCGGTTCAGACCGGTTCACCTGAACTGGTAGCGGTAATTTGTCCCTGCTCGCTGAACCAGCAATGATGGCCATCTGGCCATATCCCTGAACTGGTCCGCCGGCTTGAAGTCCTACGACTTGAAACCACCCAAAAAATAACCCTCTGCGCATGCGCAAAGCCTTCTGTGCATGCACAGATGGTTTTTACCTGGATGCGACGGGGGCACGCAAAATGTGCACTTCTGACATGACCCGAACCAGTAGGGAAGGTAAGAGGAACCCACCCCTGTGCTTAGTGACCAGTCCCTACTTATGACTACTGCAGCACCTCATAGTCATGTTCTCCTGCCCTGCATGGGCTGTCTCTATTTCAGCTCCGTCTACCTGCCTATGTGCTCCAATGTCTGCTTTTTGGTTGCCTTGCATAACATGACCAAAACAAAGAGGCAGCTGTATTCCACCCACACCTCCAGCTGACCTTCATCATTAACTTACCTCTCCACCACTGGACTTGCCTCTTGGGCTGCTAGTCCCATGGTGAGCCGGCTGCTGATCAGTATTTTCAGCTGCCATTGGCAGTGGTGATGCTGCTGCATCTGCCCCACAAGAAGGGTTTTGCACTGGCCTGACCTGGACTTGCCCAGTGCCCTGGTGCAAACTTACTGCTTGCAATTGCTTCTGCTTCCTGATTCTGCTTCTTCCTGAGAAGAGTCACTGCAAACTGCCAACTGTCTTCTACTGGAGTTTGATGCTTCTTTTAAGATTGCCTGAACAGACTTTGTGCTATGTGGCAGCAAGGGCAGAGCATAGCAGTGGCTGCAGCTCAGCCTTTGTAACCTGCTGCTTCCTGCTCTGGTCCCAGGGTACTCCACTTTGAAACTTCCTGTCTGCAAAGGTACCACAGAGATCTGGGCCTTCCTTCCTTCCTTCCTTCCTTCCTTCTTTCCCTCCTTCCTTCCTTCCTTCTGTAAATTTTCTGCTACTTTCTGTAAAATTTGTTGAAAAACATAAAATAAAATATGTTTAATCTGCATTCATTCATTACACATACATTTGATCTTCTTTTCTCCTGTGTACACCTTAAATAACTCATCACACTGCATTCAGAGTATTTCTCTTGATATATACCTAATACCTAATTCCATATAATTAACTGGGCAAAATCATATTCTTATGTTTAGGCATTTTTAAAAATCATCTTTCAACAATCCTTCATTTTTTGCAACAGACCACAAATTACCCACTATTTTTCTACTGGAATTTGCACATCATAAACCTTTCCTATCCTTAGGAAATGTTCCAAGGGACAGAAATTCAACTTCCTGGCCTAGTTTTTCACTATTTATGCGTAACTTGCAATTATTCAGTCCATTTTCCTTGTCATACAGCCACCTTGATCTTCGATACATTAATTTACATACTATTCATTGCATTATTTAATATATCTATTATTCAGTTCAGTCATGCAAGAAATATACACACATTTATGTCCCAATCTTTAATGTCAGGGCATTTCTTATAAAACATATCCATTAATACAGTAGTAACCAAAGAGAGTGACCATGTCTTTCTGTTCAGTCTTGACTCATTCATTAAATATTGCATGTATTCCCACACATGCTTTACTTCCATCATATACAGAAATCTTTCAAGACCATATTTGCATAAAACAGTAATATCAAATTTCTTTCTTATATTCATACATTTCTCAATGACCTGCTGAAGAGCAAAACTCCGGTCTATGCATTCCATGCCAAACTTCATTTTCCAAATTTTGCTTATTGTCATTTCTTGTACTCTTTTAATAGAGTTGAATAGAATAGAATAGGAGAAGGCGTGGTCAGCCGGGGCGAGCGGACGGTCTCCGGAGAGCTCCCGGAGACCGTCGGATTCTCTGCCCAACCGGGGGTCCGT
>JANHFT010004112.1:365624-377748 GCA_032467955.1 Pseudoxenodon macrops
AATAGAATAGAATAGAATTCTTTATTGGCCAAGTGTGATTGGACACACTAGGAATTTGTCTTTGGTGCATATGCTCTTTAAATCTATAATGGTCTGTGGGAATATCTGTTAGGAACAAGAGGAGAAAGGACTGCAGCCAATGCAATGTTCAGATAAGAGGTAACCCAGCCCACAGAAGTAAGACTACCTCAAATTGCTGACAAAATCAGGTTCCTGCCTGCCAAATATCTTCTCATTTACTGTTAACAAACTACCATAGCCCTCTTACGGATTTTACATTTAGTTTATTTATTTAATTTCTTTATTTGTAAAATTTATTGGTCACCCATCTTGCCACAATGGTAGTTCTGGTCGGCGTACAATATTAAAGTCTTACTACCGGTAGCTTTTTCTTCCTACTGGGGAACAATAATATCATACAGACTTTACACAAACGTGAAGTCACAACTGCCCCGTAAGTAAACAACATTAATATTGTAAGATTTCTCCAATTACTATGTACAACTGTAACTTCTTCACAGCTTTTATGATTTGTTTTCATTATTCTTTTCCTTGAAACACTTGGAGCATTAATCTCAATTCTACTTTTTCAGTTATTGTGACTGATTGCACAGCCAGTCAGATACTTGGATTGCATTTTGTATTTTTTAATGCCTATAACGTCCTTCCCTGGGAAAGGGATAGGTTGTCCTTTGATGGTGTTAAAAGTATCATCACAGGATGTAAGATGTTCCAAGTAAGGCTGACTTTTGCAATCGAGTGATGGTGGTTTTATCAATGCCGACGGTGTTCATGTGTTGCTCCAGATGTTTTGGGATTGCACTCAAGGTACCTATTGCTAAAGTTATTATCTTTGCTTCCTTTCAGATATCATCTTCTCATCGAATTTGATTTGTAATAGCAGATCATTATGTCTCACTTTTCAGACTTTGTATATTTGCAATGGGTAAACAATTTCCTTCCTGACTGTTGAACAGCCAGTAGTCCTGCAGCTGTGGGCCCTGGCTGTTCAACAGTCAACAACCCTGAGTCCTGCACCCAATTTATTACCATCACCTAGCATTGTCCTTGTTGACCAGCTTGATGACTGATTTACTGTGGATTTGTGTAAATTACGTCTCACCATATTTATCTCACTTCTCTGATGAGACATGGTTAAACCTCTGACATTGTTCTCATTCTCTTTGGAGCATGTACTCCCCACAACTATGTTGAGATAGTGCTTCACTGGAGGATTATTATTATTATTTCTCTATAAATATCTAAAATCACATTTCTAGCATCTCCTTACTTCCCAGTTCCACCCCAAAGTAATTTTATTTCTTACATGTTTTAATCCCATTCACTCTGCTGGAGATTTCCATGTTAGTCGTCTTCATTCACTTCCACATTTTTCTTTCCATCAAAATCATTTTCCATTTTCTGGTTTGCTCTCTTTGCTTTGATTACATTCATTTACTCTTTCCATTGGTTTTGTTGTTCCTCTTCCCGGTCTTTTTTGCAAAAGAGGAGGTGGAAGAGTTCCCAATTAGAATCTTACAATCTAGACCACTTGTAACAATCCTACGTAAGATGCTGTTGCTAACTCGCTGCTGAATTAATGCTCCAGTTCTGCTAATGACATCACCTTGGTTCTCCTCTTGTGAAGAGCAGGAAAGCTGCTACCATTGCTTCTGCCTCTTCTACTCAGCCAAACTGCTGGCAACAGCAGGAAGAGAACAACGGAGACTAGAAAATTTATTATTTTCTTCCCCCACCCCAGCTAGACCTTCTTTGACCTGGAAGCTGGAACATAAGCAGAACCATAGTTGCTAAAGATGGGCAGTTTGGATCATCATCTAGATGCCTTTTCTGACTGTCCTACCTCTTAGCTGGTTGGGAGAAGATAGACGCAGAAAAAAGAATGGGGGCCAATGTTTGCTGGCATGATTTCTCTTCCAGAGAGGAAAAGGTAACAGATGAGTGTGCATTGGTCTTCGAGATAGGGTGGGATGGAGTTCTATCAGACCACCTAAAAATATTCTCCTTCCCCCCAACTATCCTATGATCACCCAATGAATTATGACCCACAGTTTGCAAACTCCTGCGTTAAGCATAAATGCTTAAAGACATTTTATTCTATATTTGTTTATTGAATTTATACAGCCTTCCATTTCATTGTTGTGACTCTGTATGGCTGACAAAGTAAGAAATCAGAAAAATAAATAAAAGTAATAATAAAAATCAATAGAGACAACTCTTAAAACCATTTGGGGAGGGGGAGCAGGATATACTTAAAAAGAAAGATCAAGAGACTTAAAGAAAGCTTAGTATAAATTAGGACAAAGACTGACAGTTTGGGAATGCTGCCAAACCTTACTTGAATCAGTGTTACGCACTGCTTTAATACTATTTTGCAGGTCCAGTCATGTGCATACATACTTTTAAGAGAGAGGTCTTATTCATTTGGGCGGGAGCTCTTTCCTTCAACTTCAGTCATCCAGTGACCACACCTGTTGTTATAGTTGCATCTTGATTATATTACCAAGATATAATTGTGATGACTAACAGGAAGAAGTATTCCTTAAGTACACAGAGAATGTGACTGAAAAAAGCTGGATTAACAGAAAACATCTGCTTTACTTCATGAAGGGCAAGATAGGCAACTGATCTAAACATATTTAATGACACCAATTCAAAACATTTATTTTACATAAACAACTCATAGACCAGTCCAATAATAGTAGTGACTCATAATGCCACTACTTACAGTTGCAATTTATTATTGAAAATGTTTTATTTCCATCTATCATCTCCTGTATCTTGAGGCATGTACAAAACTGAATAGCCTGAAGGTTGACATATATAATAAGTAGAATTCTTTTCCTTCTTGAGGATTTGAGAAATATAGTTCAGGTCCATAGTTACCACCCTTGCCAACTCAGAATATGGATGGGTTAATCCGCATACTTTGTTTTCTCTATTAATATCGGTAATAATTTTCAACCATAAACTCATTCTGTCCTGTTTCTGGTTTTGTCTAACATGTATTTTAGAGGTTCATATATGCAATGGCATGCATTATTCTGTAAACAAAATTATGCCCAATTTTATGTGCACACACACACACACACACACAGAGCTAGTTGTACAACACTCAGAGTATTATTCAGTGAGACACTGTCTGTCTGTCTGTCTGTCTGTCTGTCTGTCTGTCTGAACAATACTCTGGGCAGTATACAACTAGCAACAGTTAAAATAATATCATAACCGATAAGGCAATTAAAACAAAGTTCATTGTATTTACCAATTTGTTTGCAGACACAATTACATTGGCAGAACTGATAGGTATTTGGCTTTCTGAATGAAGGAGCATTTCCCAAAATGGGTCCAGACAGCTTTGAGTAATCCAACAACAGCAGCAAATCATGGCCACAAAATGCCTTCTTCGGCCATTGCAAGACATTTATTAGTTACGGTTCACCAAGTTGATTCAAACACTGCGTTCAAAGTTTTATTGCACCACAGGAACTATCTTTTTCTGTGGTTTGGCGAAGCAGTTGCCATCAATCATAACGTTCTCTTTGTGTGCAGAAACAGTTGTGTGTGAACCTACACCTCCCGTGGGCGTGAGGTTTTCCATTGGTTGTTCCCTGCACGTCACATGTTTAATAACATTCTTGTTAGATCTGATATTTTATGCTGATTTTCAACCGTGTTATTTGTAAGTTTGGTACTGATGAGTCAATATGAAATGCTTACATATACTGCTATTTGACTTTTAATTGAACTGTTTAAAATAAATAAACCTAAGTAAAAAAGCAAGATTGCAAGAGAATAACCACTATCTGGGTCCCACACAGCCATCTTGCGGGTTCTCCATGGGATCCCCAAAGTTTCTAGAAATAACATGTTCTAAGATCTTTCTGGAAGGCTAGGAGGGATGTGCTGACCTCACCTCAGTCTGTCTCTGTGTTTGTGTGGGTGTGGGTATGCAGGTAGTACTTGCCTTACAACCATTCATTTAGTGATGGTTTGAAGTTACAACGGCACTGAAAAAAGTGACAAAGCTGTTTTTCGCACTTATGACCACTGCAGGATCCTCATGGTCATGTGATCAAAATCCAGACGCCTGGCAACTGGCCTGCATTTAGGATGACCTTTTGTGACCTTCTGACAAGCAAAGTCAATGAGTAAGCCAGAGTCACTTAACAATGATGCTACTGATTTGACAACTGTGGTGATTCATTTAGCAACTCTGGCAAGAAAGTTCATAAAATGGAGCAAAACACACTTAACCACTGTCGTGCTTAGCAACAGAAATTTTGGGCTCAATTGTGGTCATAAGTCAAGGACTATCGATAATGACATTCCAGAGGGCAGGAGCTACTGCCGAAAAGACACATCTTCTGGGAAATGTGAAACCTGGAGTATAATTGAGTAACCTGTTAGTTTTGTAAATTTGGATTGAAGCTATTTCCATTGTCATATAAACAAACCTCTTTTCTCATTCTTTCCTATTTCAGTAGTATTTCTGAATTGAATGGAAGGCTTGAGCAACTGCTTCCTTTTAAGTATAGCCTGAAGACTTTGTATACAGGCTAACTTGTATATTAGGAGGAAATTTTAATATTTCAGTTGTTCAGGATAATATTGCCATAACATTTTTTTAAATTAAACAATATAAAATAGCAAACAAATGGGGTGAAAACATAAAACCATCTAAAATTAGCAAGCTTCAAAGCCTTAAGACAGAAAATAAAAACAGAGCAGCAAAAAGATGGCAGAAGCAAAAGCAAACCTTTACCACCTTTACCATGCAAGTCAGTCAAACCCAAAATGGGGTGTTGACACCGAACTTGGAAATCTTTTGGTACCAGCTGTAACTGAACTGAGAAGGAATTTTACAGTCTGGATACCTGTATCAAGAGTTCCATTTCTGGGTTTGCCAAATAGCGAATTCCTAAAGAATGCAGCATCATTAAGCGGAAAAGATTTGCCATTTTTGCTTTTCATTGGTGCTTAACAAGATAATGAATCTGTACAATTTTCTCTTAGGAGTATTTTACCCAGCTTTCAGGTGTTGCTTTAAAACCTCATAGGTTCCAGTAGTATTTAATCTTCTGTAGGCAGGTAAGTATAGTGAACACAAATACTTTGAGGTGTAAGATCTTAATCTGTCATAGTTTATAAGTGGCAATCGTTGCAGTAGAATAAAGAGCTAATAGATTGGCTTCTTTCAGTGCCAAACAAGAGATTCATAAGAGAGCTTATTTAACGCACTTGTCAATTTAAGTCTGCTAGCATCATGCTCTCTTTTAAGCCAATTATAAGCCAAACAAACATAATAGAGAAAGGCAGGAGGAATGAATCTAAGAGTCACATAATCTCACTAGATCATTGCTGAGCTTGCTCCTACTAAAGGTTTAGTGTCAGAAGCCACATCAACAGAATACATAAGCCAACTGTAATCATGTTGACTATACTAAAGCTTCTCTCCTTGAATTATGGGGAGCTGAGAGGTTTCTTGGAGGCCTAGGCATGTTTCATGGCATTGGTGAATACCAGTTTGCGCACTCATGTGGTGTACCGAGTGTAACTTTTTCTAGATTGTGAGACTCTGCGCTCAGTCATTCATGTCCTAGTCATCTCTCTTTTGGATTACTGCAATGGCCTGTACATGGGGCCACTCTTGAAGAGTATTCAGAACTTAAACTGGTACAGAATGCAGGAGCACGGACAGTTCTGTAAGCCCCTAAGATGGTGCATGTAACTCTGCTGTTACGAGAGCTGCATTGGTTGCCAGTTTAACCTGGCAAGGGGCCAGGTTATCTGAGCAACCATTGTTCCAGTGGGATTGGCCTGTCCCATTACTCCAGCAGAAGAGGCATCTTGCAGACTCCAATGGTCAAGTCATTTTGGCTAGGGGATTTAGGAGAAGAGCCTTCTATTTTGTAGCACCGCCCTCTGGAACATCTTGCTGCCAGAGGCAAGATCCGCCTCCATTCTTCTGGCCTTCTAGAAGGACCTTAAAACCTGGTTGTGCTGATTGGCCTGGGGACCTGGGCTATGCTAGAGATAATTGGTTGAGCGAGAAACAAAAGCCCACCCTCGCCCTGTTCATCTCCTTGGTTTGTTAGCCTTTATTTAATTGTTGTTCATTTTAATGTTTTCTTATATATGCTTTTATGGCAGGGTAAGCAGCCCAGAGTCACTTTGGATAGTGAGAGTGGCAGCATATAAAAATAAATACATAAATAAACATATTTTTAGCATTCATAATCTTCAATCACTTTATTTCCTGAAAGCAATTTATTACAGATTGCTCAAAGTTCAAAAATATTATAATCAAAATCCAAGGTTTTTGTTTGTTTGATATAAGAGCTGAGGAAACTTTGAGTCGCATTTAAAATAGATTTTTTGAATGAAAAGATATTTTACATATTTATAACTGCTGATGGGCTAAGACCACAACACAACACCTAGATTACTTATCTGAAAAGAGAAGGAGAGAAAGCAAGATCATTTGAGACATTTCAGAGTGCAGTTTTCCGCTGAATCTGCACGATATACCGGTACTATGGTTTAGAGTTTAGTAGAAAGTTGAAATTTTAAGTTCAGTTGGATGTTTGCAAACATTGCATTTTTGTTGTATTTCAACTGGGTCAGTTGCTTTTCATTCCCACTAAAGAAGAACCTATTACTTTCCCTTCACTTTTTGTAAAATTTACTGATATCTATAGTAATGTTAGAAGCATTTGTTGCTTTCTGACTCTAGGAGTAGCAGAGTCATCCTGGTTTGCTTAATAGGCTTTAAAATCAATCCTAAACAGCCCCATTAGGATTCAGTCAAATCCACTATCACCAAGTAAGTGTGATCATTTAAGGAGAAATGATTTTCCTTCACAGCAACTTTTTGCCAAACTTAAAGAGACAGTTATGCTGAAGAGAAGGAAGAGGACTTAGCCTGCAAACGTGCACTTTTTTTGAATTATTTTTTTCACCCAGGAAATATTCTTTACAACAATGCCACCTTCCTTTGAATTCTGAGTTAGATATAGCCTAATGAATACAGTCTTTCAAATAATCTGATCCATTGAGAAAGTGCAAGCCTCCAAATAGAAAATATTACACATAGGAAAAATGCTACTATCAGAAAGATATTTGTATATAAGGCCCAGAATGTCACTAAATTCTTTAATACATTAATTAATTATTTTATTTATTAAATTTATTTGCTATCCATTTCATTTTGAGTGATTCTGGGTGGCTTAGGTTCACTTAACAACCATGAATGTGGCAAGAAAAGTCATAAAATGTGGCAAACTCATTTAACAAATGTTTTGCTTAGCAACATAAATTTTGGGCTCAATTGTGGTCACAACTCAAGGACTATCTGTAGTCTAATTTGGATACAAGTCGAACATGAACAAGCTAGATACTGAAAGGAATCTATATACAAAAGTTCAGAGAAAAAGAATAATGTCTAATATACCAATATGCAAACCCTTAAGTTACTTACCTTTTTTGGATTCAACATTAATCAAATTACTTATTCAAAATTATTAAATACTTGCCTTGTTTCCTACATCAATTTTCAGGATTTACAGTATTCCAATAGGCAAGAACCTAATATTTAGATATGTCCTGAAGAAGAGAATGAGGAGTGAAGTGTCAGTTGACAATTATGCCGTTTGGAATAAATCTAGAGACAACAACTCTGTCATTCACCATCTTACATATCTCCAATTTGAGAAAACTCATTTCACATAACTGCAGCAGCTGTTACAATTTGGATCTGAGATGAGTAATAAACCATATGGTATGGCAAGAAGCCCCTATGCAAATTCTCACATGGACAAATATTATTATTGCAGAGGATAAACAGATTGCTATGTTGACTTCTCTCTGGGGATGTATGGAGTCTTCAACCTAATTTTTAAAATATTGTCTGCTTTCCAGTGAACCAATTCTCTGAAAGGGATGCATTTAGATATCTAATCATATTAACTTTTCAAATTATAAGCCTGGGATTTAAACAGAGTTTTAGTATCACTGGACTAAGAATTCATCATTAAGTAAAAGCAGCACACACGAGACAGGGATACTGAAAGCAGATTAAAAGATTGTGCAAGAGATTCTAGGTACAAGATTATATTAAGGGCATAGGTTAAATATATTTATTTTAAATAATGATTTATACTTTTTTCTTTTAGTGCCTAATGCTCCATTCAGGCTAGTTAACAATAATTAAAACCAACCATTAATTACGTCAGCTTTTCATTAAGCACTGGTAAGGAAGCATCAAACCGGTCAGTCCTAGAGGAGATAAACCTTGACTGCTCTTTAGAAGGCCAGATCCTGAAGATGAATCTCAAATACTTTGGCCACCTAATGAGAAAGAAGGACTCACTGGAGAAGAGCCTAATGCTTAGAACAATTGAGGGCAAAAGAAGAAGGGGACGACAGAGAATGAGGTAGCTGGATGGAGTCACTGAAGCAGTAGGCATGAGCTTAAATGGATTCCAGAGGATGGTAGAGGACAGAAGGGCCTTGAGGAATGTTGTCCATGGAATTGCGATGGGTCAGACATGACTTCGCAGCTAACAACAACAAAAAAGCATTACATAGAAGCTCCCTGTTATCTATTGAGTAAAATAATCTTGCCAAACCCAGAAAAGTTTATTTCTCACATCTGGTGAAACATAATAAAAGTAGGAGTTAATCAAGCCTCATAGGGCAAAGAATTCCTCAGAGTACAATCCCGGAGAAGATCCTTCTTGTGTCCTCATCAATCAAGCTTTTACCACAACAGCATGCATATATATATAGAGAGAGGTTATCCTTAAGTTATGAAGTATGGGAGGCTGAGTATGGGTCAGAATGACAAAAAGATGGATGAGTCAGTTGCCATGGGATTAACGTTCATGAGTATTCTCTGGCCAAATGTAAGTATGAATATTATTGCTGTCAAATGTTCATGCTTTTCTTAGGCAACTATCACATAATTAGACTTCAGAAAAGGCATCTGCCGGTCTCTATGCCCAACTCACCTCACAGGGTTGATGTGGTTGGGGAGGAAAAGGGAGGAAGAATGTGTATTGAATATGTTTGCCACCTTGAGTTATTTGTAAAAATAATAAAGGTGGGATACAAACAAACAAACTAGGCAGCAACATTTTCAGGAAATTTTTGTGAAACTAGGTTGGACTAAGAACAGAGCAGGCTTTCAAAATAGAACAGAACTGAAGATATTTGAACAGCAAGACTGAACGACCCCTCTTTTGGTAGAAAAGGGAAGGAGTTAATAAAGATTTTTCTCTAGGACCTTTCTTACTGAAATCTCTGCGCCTACTGCATCATTTTGCAGATTAATTGCTGATTGCATAAAATATGATACCAAATGAGTAGCCTAAGGTTGTGAAACTGTGCCTGGGAGTTTTATGAGGTCAATTATATCATTAGTCAGGTGTGGGGCCAAACCCGGCTAGTTCTACCATAAGGGGGGGAAGAGAGCTCTCAGCCTTTTTCTTCAGTGTTCTAGCCATATCCTCAGAGAGTACCACCTGCCATATCAGTATTAATAACCAAAAGAAAAGGGGCTATCTGCATGCATGAAGAGCAAAAGAAACATGCAGTTTTACAAAGAAAAAATTATTTTAAGGGCAAGTTCTTGTTTAAACTATTTTAGCAAAGCACCCCCAAATTCAAAACTATTACATAAATATCAGATCTTCATTTCAGTTCCTAAGTGGCACATGTTTACTATCAGAGAAAACATAAATATTTGTAGTCTGGCTCCCCTCCTTCCACCAAAATCACATGTTTAGTAGCTTAACATTTGCAGTATCTATCAGGAGTGAACAACAGAGCAAGTGTGGAAGAACATACCATTACCACTTTTTCTTCGATCATCTTTTTTCTTAAATGTCAAGAAATACCTTGGTAGAAAATTAATTCTGTAATGCATACTTAAGGGATGCGTATGATATACTTTCCTATAATTTATTATTGATGTTAATTAAAGGGAAAAGGGGAGAGCCCTTTGAACTATTGTCGGACTGGCTGTCGGCTAAATATTTACTAGAAACATGTAGTTCCACTAAATGTTTTTCTGAACCATGGTATAGAAATTACTATTGTGAGGCAAGTATATCAAAATATGACCTCTCCTCCATATGATCATATAAAGATCCTTATAAAGATTAACCATTTTTGGTGTGGTACCCATAAGACACCACAGAAATTGTTGATGAGGAGAAAACAGATGGAATAATAGAATGTAGAATACAGTATCCAAACCAGATATGATTGAATATGTTTACGCAAATGAAGAAAATTATGAGTTCTTCAGGAAGCAAGCAATTCAAGCCACCATCCCACCATTTCCCCTAAATAATAGTGCTAGAAAAGTATTGCTACTGAAGTATTGTTTCAAGCGCAGAAGGAAAACAGTATTATGTATGAATCAATAGTTAGATGAAGATAATTCAGGTCCCTACATTCTCCAATGAAGCCTCCAAATATAAACCATCTATTGAAATTGAATTTTCCAACAGTGGATCAAAGGAGCAAAAAGAAAAGCATTTTGAATCACCTCCCCTTTCTTCTGCAGTCTTCCTCTATTTGCTGGTCTGTGTTTATGTGAGTTCATGGGAGTCCAGAACACTTGAAAGGTTTGTTTAATGGGTTCATTTGTTCTTGATAATGTATACATTGCACACTCCTGAATCCACCACCTCTGAAAAGTTGTGAAGAACGTCATATCTCAGCCAAAACTCATAATCTGCTCATAGATGGCAAGCACGAAACGTAAAACCTTCTGTCATGACTGAACATGAACTTCAGAACTGGCCACTGAGTGGAACTTTCATTCAGCTGTCTCCTGAGGCCCAAACAAAAGAGAAATCTGTTTTTGAAGCAGAGATCCAAAAGACCACACAGAGATGGAATCAAAAGAGTGGAAAAAATGAGCAAGACAAGGGAAAGGGCTATGCCATTTGTGCCATTACAACCATTATTTTTAGAAATAATATAATAACAAAAAGCTTTGTGATCAGGGATAATGAAGTCAAGACAGGCCCTGTCTACTGAAAAAGCAGCTTTTCTACTACTTAAGCTGCATAGACTTCACCTTGTAAATGGGAGAGGTACTTTTCTCTTGCTTTTCTGACTGATGGTTATTTTTCAGTTTCCAAACTCTTTACCTTTCTGACCCCAGAGAACGCATAGTAGCATAAAGCAGTATAAAGAACTGGCCTCTTGCATGTATTTTAAAGGGTCCATCTTTAACCCCCATATTCCAAGTATGATGCATTCTCAAAGCTATGCACTGTTCAAAGGAAATTGCATCAGAAAAATATATGCTCATATTCAATGTTTTCTTTTTGTTGTAACAATACTTGATTTGGGACAACGCTAACTGATACTTATGTGATCACATGAGGAATCTTAGTAAAACACTAGCCATAAACTTGGAAATGGTACTTAAATGGAAAAAAACCAAAGTATTTCCAAACCAGGGATGTTTTTAACTTACCCAGAATGTACAATTTCTCACTTCAAAGAATTGGTATTTGAGAAAAGGATTAAATGGATTTGAAACAAAAAAAACTGGAATTCATTAGAAAGACCGAAAACCATTTTAGGCAGGTAGATTATGGATCTGAGGCCTTCCCCCGCATTATTATTTGAACTAGCCATTCACTATAATAATATCTATGACATACCAAATAGCTCTTTTAAAATGCAGTTTTTCCCACTCTTCTTCATTTTCTCAACCAACTGTGCAAACATACTTTTTTCTAAGGCAGTCAAACTCCTGGGGTTATTTACTTGCCTTTAAATAACAAATGATTTTTTCTCAGCACAGATCTAACCAGGACAATTATTCAAAAACAAGTTTTTTCAATATTCTAACTGCAATTGTGTCTTGCTGCCTGCAGCTTTCAAAACAATTCTATTTATCTCCTCCGTTCACCCCCTTTCCCTTTTCTCCACTCAATAATCACTTCGGTATAAGAGAAGTTTACATGATCAATAAAATGGTTACTCTTTAAAGTACTCTTTTAAAGAACTGCGATACTGCATTATTTGTTTCTGTAATCTGTGACTCTGTAGTCACAGATTACAGAAACAAATAATG
>JANHFT010004114.1:22660-35048 GCA_032467955.1 Pseudoxenodon macrops
GCCGTGAGTGGGAGTCACGGACGGGGAAGGGGTCCTGAAGAGTAGGAAGGTGCGGTTCAAGCCCCCACACAGCTCTTCTGAGCAAGAGACGGGGGCTAGGTTGGGGGTCCCACTGGCAAAGTCTCGGCTGGCAAGAGGCTGGCGTTGAGTTAACAAGATTGTAGCCGGAATGGTGGTTTCTTGCAAGCTTGTTGAGCCCTACGTTGTACCTCTGAAATTTTTTGATTCATTTATTTAGGAGATTTATATGGCCGCCCACTCACTCTCAGTGACTCCGGGCAGCTTACAAAGAGGAAAAACGTAATATGAGTAACAATAAAAAGCAATAACTCTACACCTCCGCCTCTTTGGCGACAACCATCAGTCAATCAATAAGCCACTTGATGGGCTCCATTCCACTCTTGAGTTTCCCAGGCCTGTTGGCAAAACCAGATCTTCGGGGCCTTGCAAAATGGTGGGTCCAGTCTTTGGGTGTCAAAGTGGTGTTCAGTCTAATCTCTGCAGGGAAGACGTTTTCCAAAGGGAAGGAACCGCCACAGAAAAGGCCCTTCTTCTGGGTCCTGCCAGATGTACCTCCTTAGGAGCAGGGGCATGCAATATTCCGTGCCTCCCTGTTCTGGTGGGTCAGGACCAGAATCTGTTCATGGTCAATGTTACAGCCTGGTGGAAATTGAGGAGGGGGAAGTCTTGTCAACAACATAGAAGAAATGCAGATTTTTTATTTATTCCCTGTGTGTCTGCTGAAAGCACAGACTTGCATTTCTCCTGGGCTTTATAGGGTAGTTCACTTGTAGCTCATTTATTTTGAAATTATCCACCAGATTTGCAGGCAGAGAAACTGGGTGGACACCTTTTCTGAAATTTCCTAAGAAAGGAGATCCTTTCCCAATTTTTCCCAAATATTTTGTCATCTTTACTGGCAATGGTGGCAGCACAACTGAAAAACCCCCATGGAAGGTCACTCCTTTCTTTTTAACCTTTTCTTTTTTTTCCCCCCTCCCAAGTCAAAACACAGGCAGCCAAAGAAGCTGCAGAAAGAGGAAATCTGGGATAAAATTAAGGCAATTGCTAAAATTGGCCCATCCAGTTACTAAATAATGGGAATATTCCCACCCAAATTATATCTTTCACAGCTGTTCATGACTTTGCTTGTCGGATACCAAGATGAGCAGCCAATATGATAAGATGAGCAGCCAATAAATTTGAAAAATAACTAAATATAAATTTATAAATAGGTTTGCAAATGGTGACCACAAGACTCCAGGATGCTTCAACCATCATAAAAATACATGCTGTTTGCCAAGTTCCTGAATTTTGATCACACAGCTGTGGAGATGCTGCAATGGTCATAGGTTTGAGGACTGGTTGTGTCCTTTATTTTCAGTGCCGTAACTTTGAATGATTGCTGAACAAATGGTTGTAAGTTGACTGGCTGTCCTCGACTTGCAACGGTTCATTTAGTGACAGTTTGAAGCTACAACATCACAGAAAAAAGTGATTTAACTACCTTTTTCACACTTACAACTCTTGCAGCATCAAAATTTGAACACTTGGCAACTGGTTCATACTTATGACGATTTCAGTGTCCTGGGATGATGTGTTCATCTTTTGCGACTTTCTGACAAGCAAAGTCAATGGGGAGGCCGGATTTACTTAACAACCGTGTCACTAACCTAACAGCTGCGGAGATTCACTTAACAACGGTGATAAGACAGGTTGTAAAATGGACAAAACTCAACAACTGTCTCACTTAACAACATCAATATTGGGCTCAGTTGTGGTCATAAGTTGAGGATTGCCGGTAGTTACAAAATTGGCACAAATAAACTGGGTGCTAGTTAGTTAGGGGGTCTGATTTTAGCTGGTGATCAGAGATCAGAGTGTTGGAATTTGGGTCACCTGATGTCAGAAACCTGCCCGTTTGCCTGAGGCCAAATAGGGTGCAGTGTAGTAACAATGCAAGATGTCAGCAGTTCCTTCCACTCAGAAAGGGCTGGCTGGGAAGCCTTTGTGATGGGCAGAAGTGGGGGTGGTGGGGAAATGCACAATTTGAACCTGGGGAACTGATGTGTGAGGCCCTAAACAGCTTGAAGCTTCCAGTTGCTTCTCTCTGTTCTCATTAACACCTTTCCAAGAACAAGCAGCCAAACTACTTTACCAAAGAGCCGTGTCCTTGAATCTCTGCCAGCCAACCTTCATCTTTTAAGTAATGATTTGAATGGCCTTCCAAGGAAATTGTTGGGCCTGCTGCTTGGAAGAGAGCCAAGGATTTCTTTGTTCCTTCTTTGTCAGAAGAGCCCTGCTCAGATGGTTAGACCGATACTGGAAATTTTAGAAGCCCCTTTCAGATGCAGGTGTTAATTTAATTGGCACTGTGCAACCCTTTCAACCGGGGAGTCACCGTGTTCCCTATTTGACAGACGGGAAGAGAAATAATTCTTGCATTCCAACAATGCTCGGAACTCAAAAGCTGGGTTAACAAAACACAATCTTTGCGCTTCCCTAAACAAATTATATATAGGTAGTTCTTGATTAAGGCTACAATTGAGCTGAACATTTCCACTGCTAAGCAAGACAGCTAATACATTAGTTTTGCCCCATTTTTACGACTTTTCTTGCCCCCGTTTTATGTGAACCACTCCTGTTTTTAAGTTAGTAACACGATTGTTGAGTGAATCTGGCTTCCTCACTCGATTTGACTTAGACTTAGAATAACTTTATTGTCACTTTGAATGTACACTAATCGGCATGCATTAAAATGAAATTACGTTGTATGCAGCTCTCAAAGGGTCTCCACCTCTAATATAAACATAAACATGACAAATAAATAAATACAAAATTATGCATGTACCCACATACATTTGCTTGTCAGAAGGCCACATAAGTGCATACGTCACCCCAGGGCACTGCAACCATCGTAAACATGAGTCGGTTGCCAAGTGTCTGAATTTTGATCACCATGGAAATGCTGCAAGGGTTGTAACTGTGAAAAATGGTCATCAGTCACTTTTTTCAGTGCTGTAGTGACTTCGTTCCCTAAATGAATGGTTGTAAGTTTAGGTTGTAGTAGCTTAACAGTACAACTAAAGCAAGGGCTGTTTTAAAAAAAAATAGTTTTATTTATAATTTTTTCTTTAGCATTCAAAAGTGCTTGGTGAACAGTGTATTGTCTGGGTCAATATACTTTGCATACAATTCTGATAATGATGTTTGAATGATTAAATATACATAATCATAATCTTTCAACTTCTAACAATTGTGTATACATAGTAATTATAATAATGTTATATTATATTTCAGTATATATAATACTATTTTCCCAATTTCTACTTTCAACTTCTTTTTTCTAATACCTAATAAAAAACTTATGTTTAAAATTTTTTATTTCTATTTCTATCCATCATCTCTTGCCCCTTTTTCATTCTTTTCATTATATTGTTTAAAAAATCATTTTTGTTTAAACATACAAGCCGAACTTCTCTTTTAATACTCGTTAACATTGTTTAAAGTAAATGAACAAAGCAAAACAATTTTAAAAACAAATAAACATTAACAGCCACAAATTTGGTATTTATAAACTTTTTTTCTTTATAAGTTATTTACAAGACAACTGATTTTATATATTAAAAATGGTATTAAAAATGCATTTGTAGACAACCACATTTGAAAGGGCGGAAAAATAATAGAAAGGGAATTATAGACAGTTTTTAGAACTACCATAAAGTTGGTTTAAAAATGTTCGTTTAAAAAAAAAAAACAGATATAATTTACATTGGCTTTTTTTCATTAACACAGTTTCAAATCTCTTGCCCTTTTTAGAATTTCAGCTCTTTATTAACTTTTTGGTGAATCTTTCATGCTTGTCCTCTGGTATCTTCTAACTCCTTTTATCATGTTTATTTAATATAAATATTTCATCTGCTACAACAACTATCTTACTGTTGAATCTCTAGAGCACCCATCCACAGTTCCCCCATCATTCTTAGGAGATCTTTCTCTTTATTCTCTTTTCTGTTTTGAATTCTTAAAAGATGTTCTATTTGTTCCTTGTTAGGAAATTATTGCTATCTCTCCCATCTCTTTGTCTGCAAGGACTGTTTTTCTACATGATGTTAAATCTCATGCACAGCTCAATTTTATCCAGGAACAGCATGTGGAATAAGCCCGTTGTATGCAGAAATGCAGGTTTACTGATGATATTTGCTAAACGTATCCAGAAGGGCAAAGATGTCTGTGGAAATTCTTTCCCAGAGTAGCTGGCTGTATGATTAGGAAATATTTGTCATTGATAAAAACAGAACTCTTATTATCATTTTCCTGTTGTGAGACCTGGAGGTTTGCATAACTTTTGAGTGGAGAATTCTCAGGTCTTCCATCATTATCCTGTCTCTGTGCTGACCAAACCATAACAGTGGCAGGCAATCCTGCAAAAGCCAAGCAGGGGTTTAGATGGGGAAATGGAAGCAAAAAACTGGAAAATTGGCAGCGTTGATCCCATTCCATAAGTTTGCCAAGAGAATTGTCTGGATTTGCTCATGAAGCTCATGATACTTCATGCTTAAACTTCAGAGTAAGAGGGTTTTCTGCTATATATTTTTAATCAGAGGTGTCAAACTCAATTTCATTGAGGGTCGCATCAGGGCTGTGGTTGACCTCCGGGGGTGGGTGGGCTGAGGGGGCGTGGCTGGCTTGATGCCACTCCCCAAACTGCTGGTCTGATGTTTCCCCTTCACATTGGGTAGGCCAGGCCGAAGCCAGGCTGGCCTCATGTTTCCTCTTCGCAATGGGTAGACTAGGCCGAAGCCAGGCTGGCCTGATTTTTCCTCTTCACAATGGGTAGACTAGGCCGAAGCCCTTTACATTTTCCCATGGGCCGAATCTGACCACATCACATGTCTGATCTGGTCCACGAGTCTTGTGTTTGACACATCTGTTTTTAATGTTATTGGGATTTTTTAATCTGCATATTTTAACATGAAGTTTCTGTGTTTTTTGTTATATCTTTGTGTAAGAGGTTATTTTATTATATACTTGTACCTGTACTTAAAAAGATTAGAAGTCAATCCTCTCTTCCCCTCATTTCTCTCGTCCTCCCCTCCCTTTTTTGTCATTTTTCTGTTTTGATTCCCTCCCCCCTAAATTTTCCCTTTTCGTTATGTTGAATTTTGTGTGTGTACTGTTCTTCTAAAGCATCATATAAAAACATGCAGATCAAAAAATCCAAATAACATTAAAATTATACAGCAAAAAAATAATAATTTCTTACTCCTAAATTGAAACATAGAGCATTATGAGCAAATCCAGACAATTCTCTTGGCAAACATATGGAACATTGCCAGCATCTGAAGTTTTTAATTCAAATTCCCAATTTACAAAAAAACCAAACCCAGAACTATCTCAATTTGCTCCTGAAGTTGCTGAGCTTGGCTCACTTTATATTTCAAAGCTTCATGCCCTTGAAATGTAAGAATTTTTTTTTTAATGTTTTCTCGTTTGAACCACTGGAGGGCTCTTGGGATGTGGAAAAGCTCTACCCATCCTTTTCCTCTGTTCCTCTCAGATTGCAGATACAAGTGCATTAGGGAGCTTGCAAGAACTCTTGGATTCTCCCCAAAATCCTGACCAAAGAACTTTGGAGCTGCTCCATTGGATCCTGTCCTCTAAGGCCTGGTGCATCCACTCCACCAACAAAAACAAGGTGAGAATTTTCCTGGATGGAAGAAAGACCCAACTCAGAGAAGTCAAAGGCTGTTTTGAGAACTGAAAATTCATCTGGGAAGAGTTGAGTTGGTTGTTGTTTTTCACTATTTTATTTTGCAAAGAAACAACCCCCCCCCCAAAAAAAAAGTATGTTGTCTTTAGGATTTAGTTAAAAATTAAGCCCTGGGAGTGGGCTGTAGCCATCAGTGCCAGTTGCAGAGACAATAGCAGAAAGATTTGCATAGCATTGATTTTAAGAAGAGAAGAGATTGGATGTCCTGTCAAGATTTGGGGCAATGAAGAAAAATGTAATAGAAAGGAAGGGCCAAAGGTGCTCCTTTGTGATGGTCCAGAAAGCCAGACTGTCAGTCTTTCCCCTTGGAATACAATATTTGGAGGGGGGTGATGGCTCAGCGGTTAAAGATGCTGAGTTTGTCAGCTGGGGAATGACAGCCTGGGACTCGAGACCTGAGTTCCGTAGAATGGAGAAACTCTTGGATTTCTTGCAAAAACCTGAGCTAGGATCGTCTTAAACAGTTAGACTGGGTTGAAACAAAATACTTAGCTTGGCTTTGGATTCGTGTCCAGCTGCTATAGAAGGGCGACCTAGTGGTTAAGATGCTGGGCTTGTCGAATGGAAGGTTGCCAGTTCGAGATCCAAGTACTGCATGATGAGTTGAGCTCCCGTTCTTGCCTCAGCTCCTAGCAGTTCAAAAGCATGCAAATGCAAGTAGATAAATAGGTACAATTTTGGTGGGAAGGTAAGAGCGTTCCATGCGCCTTGGCTTATAGTCATGCTTGGACACATGACCACCGAAGTATCAATGCTGACTCCCTTGATTAAGAAACAGAGATAAGGACCATGCCCTAGAATTGGACATGGCTGTCCAATTGTGGTCATAAGTTGAGGACTATCTATACTGTAGGTCACAGTAGGTGACCTACCGTATACTGTAGGTATACTGTAGGCCTCATGAAGGGAAGGCTTTACTTTTACCTACAGTATAGGTAATCCTCAACCTATGACCACATTTGAGGCAAAAAATTATGTTGCTATGAGAAATTTCTTAATGGAGTTTTGTCCCTTTTTATGACTTTTCTTGCCAGAGTTGTTAAATGAATCCTGCAGTTGTTAAATTAATCACACGGTTGTTAAGTGAGTTAAGATCATGAAAGGGATCATATGAGTCCTGAACACTTCAACCGTCATAAATATGAATCGGTTGTTAAGCATCCAAATGTAAATCACATGACCATGGGGATGCTGCAATTGTCATAAGTGAAAAATCATCATAAATCACTATTTTCAGTGTAATTGTAACTTTGAATGGTCACTAAATGAACTGTTGCAAGTTGAAGTCTACCTGTATTTGGAGCCGTGGAAAACCCAGTTGGAAAAAAAACCCCACTCGGATCCAGCTCCAGAATGGTTCCTTTTTTTTGGTCATTTAAAAAACCCACTTTTAATTCCTTAGGGCAGCTTTTCCCCACTTGGCTTGAGTTATGACCAAATCACTTTGAAGTGGCAGGATAGTCCTCTTGAATGACGATAATTGGGACCACATTTTCCATCACTGACTGATGCAGTTGAAAAGTGCGATGCCAGAAAATTACCTTGCTTAGTGGTAGCAAAACATGCAGTCACTGTTATCGTTCAGGGAGAATCGCAGGTTTTTAAGTCAGGACTTCCTTGCAACTTCCTCCTGGCTTCCCATGAGCAAAGTCAATGGAGAAGCCAGCTGGAAGTTGAAAGTCCCAGGTGACTTGCAAGCAAGATGACAAAGGAACCAAAAAGGAAGTCTCTGTCCTATTGTGACCATCAGTCCTTGACTTGTTCTTCTTGAGGACCTCAATAACCATTGACAACCCCCACCCCAGTTTTCAGGAGTGGGTACAGACCCTGAAGCTCAAAGAGCTTAAAAGCAAGAAAGAGAGAGAGAAATCTTCCATGTAAATAACATTCCTATATTTTGATGTTCTTCAAGTATGAGAAAATCCAGGAATTGACAGGAACTCCCAACATGCCTGCCCCGGTGCCAGACTTCCTGTTTGAAATCACCTACTGCAAAGAAATGAATGCCAAATTTGAGGATACTCAGGCGGGGAGAGACCTCATCTATGCCTTCCACGGGAGCCGCTTGGAGAACTTCCATTCTATCATGCACAACGGGTTGCAGTGCCATTTGAACAGGGTAAGGAATGAGCTTGGTTTGTATCCAAGGAGGAGAGTAAGGAAGGTAGATCTCACTCACTCAAAAGCTATAGCCCTAGAGCAACAGCACTGAGACTTACATACCACTTCATAGTGCTTTCACAGCCCTCTCTAAGGAGTTTACAGAGTCAGCCCTTTGCCCCCAACAACGTGGCTCCTCATTTTACGCACCTCAGAAGGATGGAAGGCTGAGTCAACCTTGAGCCAGTCAGGATTGAGAGCCCCTGTTAGTCAGCAGAATTAGCCTGCAGTACTGCATTTAACCACGGGTGCACACCATGGATACAATCTCCTGGATTCCCCCACTTCTGAAAAGGGGGCAAATCTGAAAGATAATTTAAAGGGGAAAAAATTAAGTTTATCCCTTTGCTCTACAAAGGAAAATTCCAAGAGCAAAACTAAGAAAAATAAATAAATGGAAAAAGCTCTCTAAAATAAGAGCTGTCCTATATAATAAAGGACATATGGTCACCGGAATATATATATATTAAAAAATCCAGGAATAAGATATGGAACAAGCCCTAAATTCCTCTTTGGGCAAGGAGATAGTGATCTTTCTGCTATTTTTCAGACTTCCTTGTTTGGGGAAGGCACCTATCTGACCAGCGACTTAAGCCTGGCTCTCCTCTACAGTCCACACAGTCTAGGCTGGCAGCAAAGCACGATGGGCCCGATTCTCAGCTGTGTCGCAGTTTGCGAGGTCATTGATCATCCAGATGTCAAGTGCCAAGTGAAGAAAAAAGGTGAGTCTTGGAAAGAAGGGTTTCCCCCCCCCCAACTTGGAGCCTTTGATTGTACATCTCGTCTATTTTCAGTAAACTAGTTCTTCAGCTACCGTTCAAAGATACAGTGGTGCTGAACAAAGGGACTTACTGGCCGGTCCTTCTGCTTAAAATGATTGCAACATCCCAGTGGTCACTTAATCATGACCTTCACTTCAGGTTTCCTACAAACAAAGTCAATGGGGAAGCTGTCAGGAAGTTACCACACGTGACATCTGTAGGAGATGACCAGGCTGAGCCCGAGGGAGGAATCAAAGGTGTCACCAATCTTGAGTCCCTTCACGCCCATAAGAGATCTGAGTCTAGTCTGCTTTGAATTCCTTACCTACCGCCAATTTGCTTGGACTGTTAGTAGTTCAGATTCTTGTAGAGAGCTTAAGCTTGCCATAAACCTCTATATTCATTTGAACTGCCTGGATTTCCAGATTTCCTGTACTTGACAACTTCACGCTTAATGGAATTGGTGCAACTGAGTTTCAGCACTCACTGCTGGCTGTTCAAATCTTCCCATTCAAAATGCACGGCTTGTTTTGTTGGCCTCCTTGTCCGAGGAATGTGGTCTTCTTGTTACCCAAGTGACTCTTGCTACATGGAAACTTTCAACTGCTTAACCAGAACTCGCTTCTCCAAGGTCTCCCAAAGATCTTCAACTCCAAATCCTTTAAGTCTGGATTTGCACAACTCATTGACAAGGAAGGTTGAGCTGGATTCCTGCTGCCTGCATAGACTTGACTTTTACTTTCCTCCCTCCCTTCTCTTTTCCTTCCTTCCTCCCCTCCCCTCCTGTCTCGTTCCCTTCCTAACTCAGAATTTGGTGTTTCAACCATGTTGGCCAAACTGAATACAGCCATAGCTACTTGCTGATCGGAATTTAGGGGTTTGTGTGCTGAGGATACGTGTTGGCAGGGACCCATCCTCCCTTCTTTCCTTTTGCAATGCCCTGCTCAGCCACGGCCTCATATTAAGCTCTTGGAAGCTCTTCAAAAGTTTTGCATCTTCTACCTACCTAACTTGCAAGGCAGCCCTCAATCAAACCATTCTTTGCACACAAGAATCTCGTTTTCTTTTCTGTTTCAAACAGAATCTTACTCCTCCCCTACAGACACACACTTTTTTTTCTTTTTTTGCAGACTCTAAAGAAATTGACCGGAAGAGAGCCAGGGTGAAGAACAGCGAAGGGGGTGATGTCCCTCAGAAATATTTTGTTGTTACAAACAACCAGCTGATACGAGTGAAATATTTGCTAATATATTCGCAGAGGCAGCACCGAAGGTGAGTGTCCCTTCCTTCCCCCTTGTGGACTTCACTATCCTAGAAGTGAAGAAGCTCCAGGGCATGTCTAAAGCTTCTCCTGTCATCACGGCTCAAAAATTCAGAAAAGCAGGAAAGAGCCACTATAAGAGCCATGGCAAAAGAGGCAGATAATAATAGCACTTAGACTTATATACCACTTCACAGTGCTTTAGAGACCTCTCTAAGTGGTTTACAGAGTCAGTATCTTGCCCCCAACAATCTGGGTCCTCATTTTACCAACCTCGGAAGGATGGAAGGCTGAGTTAACCTTGAGCCGGTCAGGATTAAACAGAATTAGCTTGCAGTAAGTACTGCATTTTAACCACTGCGCCATCATGGCTCCAACCAAGACATAAAGGCAGATGAGACCACAATGGCAGTAGAGAAAACTGGCTTCAGAACTAAGCTTTCAAGGAATCTGTTTCTCTCCCCATTTTAAGTCAAGCTGCTAGTTCTTATGACTGCAATGATGAAAGTAAGCCCCCAGGGCAGCTGTAACCTTCTGCACGAAGCTAAAGGGGGACACAATGGCAAAACGTACATTGTAACATCAGGATATAGTTAGTCCTCACTTAACAATAGTTTATTTAGTGACCAAAGTTTCAGTGGCACTGAAAAAAGTGTCTTATAACTGTTTTTCAGAGTTACGACCATTGCAGCATCCCCGTGGTCATGTGATCAAAATTCAGAGCCTTGGCAATTGACTGATGTTTGTGACAGTTGCATCCTCCCAAGGTCATGTGATCCCCTTTTGCGATCTTCTGACAAGCAAAGTCCATGGGAAAGCCAGATTCACTTAGCAACCATGTTACTTAGCTGTGGTGGTGCAGTGGTTAGAATGCAGCATTGCAGGCACTCACAATCTCAGGAGTTCGATCCTGAATGGCTCAAGGCTGACTCAGCCTTCCACCCTTCCTAGGGTTACAAAATGAGGACCTAGATTATTGGGGACATTTCGCTCATTCTGTAAACTGCTTAGAGAGGGCTGTAAAGCATTGTCAAGCGGTATATAAGTGCTATTCCTCCTTCCCTCCCCAGTGGTTAGAATGCAGTATTGCAAGCTAACTTTGCCCACTGCCAGGAGTTCGAGCCTGACCAGCTGAAGGTTGACTCAGCCTTCCGTTTGGGGCTCAATTGCAGTGGTAAATCAAGGACTACCTGTTCACACTCTGCCCCCTTCTGTCCAATATTCTTTACAGCAATTATAAATACAAATTATAAGTTTGCTTCTTACTCTTAAGGTAACCACATAGCTTTTTACAGTCTATTCTCGCTTATCTCCGAACCATAAATCATACAACATTTTTTTGGTTCCAAGCGAAAAAGGCTAATAAGACGTTTCCAGGTAGCAGTAAATGTTAACTCTCCACTTTTCTCTGATCAAAGAAGCCAATTTAGCCATTTTAGCAAGTTCTGTGAACTTGGCCAGCTGTTCCTCCAACTTGGATTATGCCGAATCTTTCCATCTTTGTACATATATTAATCTCACTGCAGTTATCATATAAAAAAGCAAAGTTCCATGACTCTTTTCCAATGGTTTGTTCAAAGAAAAACATCTGATTTCAACTCTATATTAATTTTTAAAATCCTCTGGATCAGAGTCTATATTTGGATCCAGAACTTTCCTAGCTTTTTGACATGTCCATCTAAGACATAAAGGCTCTTCTTCCTGTCATCTAAAGTTAAACATATACATATGTAAGACACTCCTGTCTCCATTTTTTCTCCACAACAATCACCATCTCCAGTAGACTGAGCTGAGAGGGAGACACTAAATTGTTCCCTAAATTGAATTTTTACTTTATGGACTTTAAAATCAGCCAACTGCATCTTTTAAAAAAAAAAAAAGGCACTGTATTGTTTGTATAAGAATTGGGAATAGAACTTGAGGCCTGAAAAATAATTCACGCTTGTGGTTGGAAGGGTGCAGGGATAGTCTACGTTATTTCTCCCCGACTTGAACATTGGGCACTATCTAACAAAATGAAATTCAATGCTGAAAAAAGTAAGGTTCTACATTTAGGCTAGGTTTTTTTCTGCATAGGTGGTACCTCACTCAATAGTAGTAACTGTGAGAGGGATCGTGGAGTCCTAGCGGAAAATCATTTAAATATGAGCCAGGCATGTGCCTCAGCTGCCAAAAAAGGCAAAACTGTTCTAGGCTGCATAAACAGAGGGGTAGAATCAAGATCACGTAAATGATTAATACCACTTTATAATGCCTTGGTAAGGCCACACTTGGAATCCTGCATCCAGTTTCAGTCGCCACGATGTAAAAAATATGTTGAGACTTTAGAAAGAGTGCAGAGAAAAGCAACAAAGATGATTAGGGGACTGGAGGCTAAAACATAGGAAGAACGGTTGCAGGAACTGGGCATGTCTAGTTTAATGAAAAGAAGGA
>JANHFT010004116.1:41681-52721 GCA_032467955.1 Pseudoxenodon macrops
ATTCCGTTCCATTCCATTCCATTCCATTCTATTCTATTCTATTCTATTCTATTCTATTCTATTCTATTCTATTCTATGGTAGCCATTAGGAAAAGACACTTAATATGATAAGCAGAATTGGCATAATTAGCAGCGTAAAAAGTAAACGCAGGAAGAAAGTGATGGTTCACTTAATGGAAAATAGTCTATTTGCAGGACTGTTTGTGAATGATTTCTTGAAGCACTTTTACAGACTTTAAATGATGGCTGATCTGAAATATAAGATATTAGGTATTTTTATGGATGCTGAACTCAGGCTGCGTAAGCTTTTGTAAATTAGCAGAATGGACTTGATTTTAGAGTACCAGTCGAGCTATAATGGATAAGAAATAGTTGGTGGAGAAAGCAAAATTCCATAGTACTCTTAGCATTTTACTCTGGATGAGAACATTCCTTTGACTGGAACTGCATGTTGCTTCAGCTGCATACACTAAAACACTTGGATAAATATATAAAATAGAGGCATTAATAAGATGAGATTTGGTGGATAAAGTGTTGACATTCCATAGTAAAACATAAATGTAATAAAATAATCCTTCTATCAAGTTACTATCTGTCACACTCATTAATCTTAACAGCCTGTAATGACATGTAATGTGAAGTTGCCAATTCTTATCATGGCATGCTTGTAAAATCTGTGCTACTGTTACTCCTTTAGTTTCTTCTCTCTATGCTTGACATTATAAGCATACTTTAAATCAGACTTTTGAGTTTATCGCTATCTAACGGATTATCATCTTCACATAGGAAGTAAAAGGTAAGGATTGCTGTTTTGTAGGGTTGTGGGAATCACTTTGATTCAATTCAATACATTGAACCAAATTGCGAAAACAAATGTAATGGTTTTTATAAAAGGTGGGTATGCGCAAACAAGTTGATGTGCAATGCATACCGAATGGTAGAATCATATTTAATTGGATACATTGATTAATTCAAAAATTATGTTCAAATATATTACTTGGCTGGATTGCCTTCAAATCACATCTAATCATATTTGCACAGCCTACTATTTATATGCAAATGCATCTAATGAAGGCAAGCGTCTTAATGCAGTCTTTCAACTGCTTACATTGGAGTAGCTCAGGGGTTGGCAACCTTAAACACTCAAATGGCCACAAAGGTCCTAACTAGAAGCCCCCTGTTCAATTCTGGAGCTGACTGAAAGTCTGGTTCCCCCACCATAGAGTCTCCTCCTAGCACTACATCTGTTTTCCTCTACTAGTCCTAACCGAAAGCCCTATCAATTGTGGAGCTGGCCAAAAAACCAGCCCTTTACCATAGAGTCTCCTCCTGGCATGCCCTGCTTCTCCCCCCCCCAAACCGGAAGCTCCTCTCAAAATTGTGGTGCCGATCGGCGACAGGGAGCCACAACAGAGGGATGAAAGAGCCACATGCGGCTCCAGAGCTGCAGGTTGCTGACTCCTGGAGAAGCTCATTTATATCTCCTCAAAGGTATGAAGCTTGAGGATTCTTGATACAGGTGGGACTTCAAAAGAAGCTTTAGATCAAAGAGATTAACTCGCTCTACCTCTTACCCATACAAATAATATTCTAATAAGTACATTTACCTGTGTATTAAACAGAATACAGGAAGTTCTAGACTTATGATCACAATTGAGCCCAACATTTCTGTTCTTAAGTGAAACATGTTAAATGAGTTTTTCCCCATTTTATGACCTTTCTTGCCTCAGTTGTCAAGTGAATCACTGCAGGTGATAAGTTAGTAACACAGCTGTTAAGTGAATCTGGCTTTTTCATTGACTTTGCTTGTCAAAAGGTCGCAAAAGGTGATCACGTGACCCCAGGACACAGTAATGATAATAAGTATGAACCAGTTGCCAAGTGTCTGAATTTTGATCACATGACCATGGGGATGCTGCAAAGGTTGTAAGTTTGAAGAACGATCATAAGTCACTTTTTTCAGTGCCATTGTAACTTCGAACAGTCATTAAATGAACTGTTGTAAGTTGAGGACTACCGATATTTATTGCCCAAAATACACTTTTATTTGTTAGCTGGAAAAGATGCTACAAGATTCCTTCTGATTTTTTTGCTTCCATTTTTTCCAAGAGTACTTAACTGCAGTTTTCTTTGCTCCTCTGCCTGCCAGGATGATTTCCCTGAAATACATTTTAACTGATAATTGCTTTTAAGATTTTGAAGCAAGAATTATTTATTTATAACACCTCCAATCCACTGAACAGTTAACCGAACACTTTAATCCTCATCACTGTCCTGTGAGCTAACACTGTTGGAAAGATTTTGGTATCAGTTTTGCATATTTTCCTTCATTATTCCATTTCGTTCCCAAATTGATGTCTAAGGTATGTATTTTTACATTATTGAAATAGATATTTTCTCTTACAATCTGGGTCTCTTTTATATCTGAAGAAAGTTCGACTTCAGCAACAGAGTAGTCAATGTCTAGAATACATTACCTGACTCTGTGGTTTCTTCCCCAAACCAGAGATGGGTTCCTGCCGATTCAATCCGTTTCTATAGAACCAGTAGTAACTCGGCGATGACGTCACAGAGCCGGTTTCTTCGGTGTCTTCGTGGGCGCTGCCATTTTGAATTTTGCTTCTGCGCATGCGCAGAAGGTAATTTTTGATTGCTGCCCGCGAGTGCTTCATGTGCACATGCATCATGACCCTGAGTGAACTGGCAGCAAAACAATTTACAACCCACTCCTGCCCCAAATCCCCAAAACTTTAACCTTAGACTGTCTACCATTGACCTCACCCCATTCCTAAGAGGTCTGTAAGGGGCATACATAAGCACACCAGCGTGCCTACCGTCCCTGTCCTACTGTCTCCATGTATTCGTAAAATATCATGTATTCATAACCATGCTTGTGCATATTATACGTTCACAATCATGTTTATTCTTTGTCTTTAATCATATGCACACTTGACAAAATAAATAAATAAAATTTAAAAAATGAAACATCCATTTCCCCCAAATGTGGCTGGAGGTGGGATACAATGATTTAATGGCAATTGAATAAAACTGATTAAATGCAGTCTTTATTCATTCTAATACATCTAATAAGCTTCTCTGTCGCCATGTCAAATATTTCAATTGAGCATTAAAATTTGGAGGGGCTACACTGGAGGATTTGGTGTATTAAAATTGTGCAATTGGGCAGAACTAAAATGCATTTTTTTTCCTTCTCCGGACATTCTGTAGGGAAAACATATGTTTTGAGAGAATTTCCTTATTGCTGCAACCATCACCTCCATCACCACCAAAAAGCTCAGAATAATCCAGGCACAGACAGACAAGGGTGAAAAAGGGAGTATGAATGGGAAACAGTTTTTGGACCCTGTGATAGTTATCTTGAACTCCTAAGGATAATAACACAATAGCAATGGATAAATAAACTGCACAAGAACACAGAACCAAAAATAAGTTAGGCTAAAGAACAGTTCTTACAATTCGGTGGCTTGTGATGTAAGAACTGGAGAGAAGTGGAGACATGCACTGAAACAGAGTTGTATTGTTGTATGAAGAAAAATATGTATAAAATTTGGATATCCAGCAATGCTCGTGATGTACACAACGCACGGAGATATTTAGGATTAGTGGATGATTTGCTTAAATACAATTTGCAATGGAAAATGATCAATGGCTCTTCAAAAGGAAGCTTCACATTTTTGGGGGTAGAGTTCATTTTATTACACTTCCCATCTGTAACCAAACAGAACATGAATCACACTACGTCACAAAGGGAAACTTTTCTGAACCAGCCACTGTCAAACTAGGATGTTTAGGGAAGAAATTCTTGGCTCCGGCAGCTGCCAAGAGTGGGAAGAAAGAGAGAAATGGCGTGGCTTCGGAGTCAATGTACTTAGCACTTCTCATTTTCCTAGACTTCCTGAGTTTCACAGCACCTTTCATGACTGATAGTATGGAATGGTAGTAGCAAAGCCAGCTACGCTTGGAGTACCAAATGTTGTGGCCTGGTCCTTATTTTTAATTGTTTTGCTTTTGAGTCAATCTTGACTCTTGGTAACTACAGTGGAACCTCGGTTCCCGAACGCCCCAGTCCATGACCAAATCAGTTCCTGAACAAAAAAAATCCTCTCATAATTCACCTCTGTTCACGATCATATCTTTGGTTCCCAATCAAACACAGCTGCGGCGATTTTCCTTGCCGCAGCGATTCCCCCTTCAGCGCCATTTTTTTTGGGGTGTCTGGGCATGCGCTGTAAGCCGTGCTTCCGTTCACAACCAAATCGGGTGCCGACTGAAGTCTTGGCACGGATTGTGGTCGTGAACGGAGGTTCCAGTGTACATGACAAGTCCCTGTAGTTTTCCTGGCAACATTTTTGGAAGTGGTTTTCTATTGCCTCCTTCCTAGGGCTGAGTAGAAGTGACTGACCTAAAGTCACCCAACTGGCTACATGCCTAAGGCAGGACTAGAATTCAGTTTCCCAGTTTCTTGCCTTAGTCATTATGCGAAACTGACTCTTGCTCTATAAAATATCAAGTATTTAATGCATGTACTTGACACCATTCCTTCCCATATCCGATTAGAACTGAACCCAATTTGTCTTTGTAAATGGATATAATTTACTACCTACAGCTGATTAACCACATAAATGATATTTTAATAAATAATCATTGTTCTTCCTTTTGGATCCCATCTCATCTTCCAACATGCTTTAGTCAGTATGTGCAGCATGTCGCATCTCCTTCCTTCCTCCCTCCCTCCCTTCCTTCCTTCCCTCCTTCCTTCCTTCCTTCCTCCCTTCCCCCCCTGCTACGTTTACTTTGTCTTGTGTTGATCTGTTTTGTTCTATTGTTCTTTGTTTTTAAATATTCTAATAATAGTAAGTTGCCCAGAGTCACCAGGATTCAGGTGATATATACATTTAAATTATGATTATTATATAGTTGGTTGCTGCACAGAGAGACAGATTTGAAATTTTTATCTAGCTCTTGAGTCCTTCCCATGAGACTGGCATAGGCAGATGTGGTTATTCGATGGTGTTAAAGGTATCATCACAGGATGTAAGCTATTTCAAGTATGGCTGCCTTTTGCAATTGACTAATGGGGATTTTTGTCAATGCTGATGCTATTCAAGTGGTGCTCCAGATCTTTTGGGATTGTGCCTATTACTATTGATACTATTGCCACAGTCATTCTACTTCAATTTTCAGGTCTTGGTATTCATTGTTTTTGTCGTCGTCATCATTACCTAATAAATAATTATCATTTATCAAAAATAAGATTGATGGGTAACATAGCTACTTGCTTCACTTCACAAGATGTCTCTCTTTGGTTGGGAAAGGATAGGTGGGTAAGTTGTGACAGACCACAGCACTCAGGTAGCCATTTTGTAAAAGGAATCACATCTTGGTCTCAAAATTTGAATCATGCCCACTGGACAAAAAGGCTGAAGACCTTAATCTGTATCTCTGATTGGTTTTTATTTCTCTGGGAAAATTGTTTCTAGTCTAGCATCTGGTCCACTTTTATTTTCTTTATGTTTTCCACAGCATGATGGGGCAAGAAGAGGATGTTTTTCCTCTTTGGTAAGCTGATTAATTCCTCTGTGTAATTTGGCATTTGATTTGGAGTAAGTTATTTTTCTATGTAGTTGTGATGCAACAAAGAACTTGGGAGTTGAGTGAGTTAGGAGAATTATTCCAGTATTCAGAAAGAGAGAGAGAGATCGAGAGAGAGAGAGATCGAGAGAGAGAGAAATATGTTTAATTATTCTCTTTTTTCCATGATGGAGGTTTATATGAAGAGGAACCTCATGTCAACAGTTTTGTTCTATTTCTGAGTTTTTCGAGCTTTGAGGTTTTTTGGCTTGCTTTTTTTTTTTAAATTTCCACTTTTAATCTTTGGATTGCTATCAAAGAGTTCCAGGCAGCCTTGAAGCTGAGTTAGATGAAGAAGTTCCCTTTTTGGGTTGTTCAGTACCATTTTCTAGGGGTCCTTTTGCCAAACGAAGGGCTGGCTGGCTGGCAGCAGAGAGGGCCAACCAAGATTGTACCAGACTGATATTCAAGACGGAGTGGCAGAGGAGGAAGCCAAAGAAGGAAGCAGTTCATAATTTCTCAACTTCTACTCTGGTGGCAAACAAAGGTGAAAGGCGTTGAAAACAAAAGGCCAGGGTGTATGTATAAACAAGGGCAGGGATGGAAAATACCTCTTAAGGGAGACCTCTCTTTAAGTTCACCAGCCCAGTAGCAGGGGAAGTGCTGTGGTTTCCTGTAAGTAAGTCGAAACATTTGGTGCCATGCTGCCTTTTTGTAGGTTTGCTTCTTGGTTTCCAGCTGCAGCTGCAGCTTTTGCTAACATTTATCTGGATCTTATTAAATGAGCACAGCAAACAGGTAGTTTTTTTGCTGGCAGGGGAATCAGCAACTGGGACTTTAGAGCACCTGATGGACAGGAAATGGAGCCTTCGATCTCAATGAACAGAATGCTTCCCACTCAAACCTACATTATTTAGAACCACATCCTTGGTTCTTAAGCAGTGCCCTCTCTACACCACAGCCAAGCCATCATTGCCTTCGTGTAATGTGCAAAGCCTACCATATAGATTACAGGTAATAATCCTTGTCTGGGTAACCACAGTTAGGACCAGCAACTTGGTTGTTAAGCAAAGGGGTTGCTAAGTGAAACCTGGCTTCAGTTTCCCTTTGCTTTATAGACCTATGAAGGTCATAAATGCAAGGATTGTTTGCAGAGTTACTTTTTTTATCACCATTGTAACTGTGAATGACCACCAAATGAGTTGGTAGTTAAGTGAAACCGCAATTGGATTTGCAATCTGACTTCAGCTTTCCTTTGCTTTACAGACCTGAAAAGGTCATAAATACAAGAACTGCTTGCAAAGTTATTACTTAATACCGCTATAACTGCAAATGGTTACTAAGTAAATCAGTTGCTAAGTGAGAATAAATGGGAGCAGGGCCATTCAGAGATGGTATTTACTGGTTCTCTGAACTACTCAAAATTTCCACTACTGGTTCTCCAGAACTGGTCAGAACCTGCTGAATATCGCCTCTGATTAGAATCATTTTGTCCAAATCATAGAGTAACAAAATTATAGATTAGTACCTTCTGTGTTATATATAAGAAGTTCAGAAGTAGAATAGGCGTTTGAAAGCAGATAGTTGCAAAGATGTGCCTGGACAGGCCATGATTAAGTCTAGTAACTATTGTTGTATTGTGGTTGAAACAAACCACAATCTCAAGCTCAAAATGGGTTGCCTTTACCATTTTGAAAACACCTTCTGCTTGAAATAGCTATTTTGAGTTTGAAATTCTCCCTTTCAAACTTGAAACACTTCCAAAACATCCTATTGGAAGCAATTCAGATTTATAATGCTTTGTCCATACCAGCTGGTGACCACTGATTAGCATGTCCACCATGAATTGACCTCAGCCCCTTTTCATTAATTTAAACTGGAAAAGAGTTGAAGAAGGAGGGGGAAATATAAAGGCCCTGTGGTTTGGTTGCCAAAATTAAAGGAATGTAACTTGAAGGCAAATGTATAAATTCTGGCTTCTTTTCTGCTTTCTGTCCTTAAAATTAAACATTTTCCTTCACTTGAGACATAGTCAATTTGCAGAAACATTGTTAATAGTTATCTATTTATTTAATCTACTTATTTATCTTGGGCCAGAGGGTGGAGGCAGAATGTTTAATTGAGTCATAGACTCCACTTCACCCAACTCCAGAGGGACTCAGATTTTCTTTAGAAGCAGTGGGTTTTGAATGTCAGGAGTTTTAAAGTGATACCTCCACCTCCCTTAAGCTACATAGAGGTAAAATATGTTAAGATAGAGATGTAAACCATACGATGATTGTTATTATTATGACTATTAGGATTATTATGTTTAATATTATTATTATATTCTTATTAGAAGATATGTTAAGAGGGGGAAATGAATAGGTTTATTATGGTCAATATTACTATTGTAAGATCAGGGAATCAATATCAATGTAATGAATACTGTTGTAAATTTTGATTGTTGTTGTACAGAGATATTTGTACCCAGACGACACACTGTTTAATGGAAGATGGAATGTTCATATTTAAAAAATAAAAAAATTATATAGATATTTTAAAAAAGCTACATAGGGGTAAATAAATATAAAATGTCAAAAGAAATCCTGTGACCTTGCAGGTGGAATGAATGAGCAAACATTGCAACCCCAGAAAAATCTCACCATTTGGTGGTAGATAGGGGTGGGGATCATAATAATATGCTCAACTTCAACTTCAATTTATTTTTGTCTTTGTTTCCCCCCCAAAACCTGCTGTGATATTCTCATATTCTCTGTCTCCTCTTTTCTCCTTAATTGCAAAATCATTTTATTTAATCCCAGGGATTGATTTGGGAGTTCCTTTTGTTGTGTTTTTCCTGATGTGACATAGAACTAGACAAAAAAAAACTGGATCCCGGCGTCCAGTTTTGATCACCAGAATATGAAAAAAATGTTGAGACTCTGGAAAGAGTGCAGAGAAGAGCCACAAGGATGATTGGGGGGGCGGAGGCTAAAATATATGAAAATCGGTTGCAAGAATTGGGTATGTCTGGTCTAGTGAAAAAAAGGAGCAGGAGAGACATGATAGCAGTGTTCCAACATTTGAGGGGCTGCCACAAAGAGAAAGGAGTCAAATTATTTTCCAAAGCACCAGAAGGCAAGACAAGAAACAATGGACGGAAACTAATCAAGGAGAGAAGCAACCTAGAACTAAGGAGACATTTCCTGATGGGGAGAACAATTAATCAGTGGAGCGGCTTGCCTTCAAAAGTTGTGGGTGCTCCACAGTGGTGAAATCCAATTTTTTTTTACTACTGGTTCTGTGGGCGTGGCTTGGTGGGTGTGGCAGGGGAAAGATACTGCAAAATCTCCATTCCCTACCCACTCTGGTGCCAGCCAGAGGTGGTATTTGCCGGTTCTCTGAATTACTCAAAATTTCCGCTACCGGTTCTCCAGAACCTTCCAGAACCGGCTGGATTTCACCCCTGGTGCTCCATCATTGGAGGCTTTTAAATAGAGATTGGACAGCCATTTGTTTGAAATGGTATAGGGTTTCCTGCTTGAGCTGGGGATTGGATTAGAGAACCTACATGGTCCCAATTCTGTTATTCTTATTTTCTTACTGCTGTGTATTTTGCAAATGAGGCTAGTCAAAGGAATCAATACCTTCCTTGGCATACTGAGTGTCTTTAAATGCCAGGAGGTCACCTGAGCTTCTCCGTATGACACTTATTTTTGAAACTCTTGCTTGTTGCATTTCCCCATGTTTCTCTTCGCCATTACAATGGCAGATTATTCACAAATAAACATGGATAGGGAATACTTGGGAAAAGCATAAAAGGTTGTGGATTCCTGTGAACTGCGTTGAAGAACATGAGTTGTGAGTGCTATTGGACAACCCAGAAGTTTAAATAATAGCTGGTTGCTATCTAAGGATTTTATTGAGAAATAAAGCATTTAGTCACGCTGCTTTCTAACATCACACACTTGCAGAAAGTTTTTCCCCCCTTCCCCTTTCCTAAAATGTGATGGGATTGAGTTAACGCAGGGCTTGTTAACCTTTGTAAGGTAGCCCAGACAGGAAACACACCTGGAAGAACTAATTCTATTTTATCGTAAGATGGTTTTAACAGAAATCCTGAAAAGTTGAAAGTACATTTTTCCTCCTTTGCCTTTACAAATCCAGGAAACTAGGGAAGGTCTCTTCGGAGATGTTGGTTATGCCCACATTTCTTCTCTGGGCTCAGCTGCCTCTTATCTGATTGTTCCCTGATTGTGACTCTTTCCCCTGTCTCCCAAGGTCATTCTCACAGACCATTGCATTGTGCTCTATCTCATATTCAGGAGAGCTGTAATCATAGGCTATTTAAATTATAGGTCTTTCATCCAAGGTTTCTGCCACTAATTGGCTACTGGGCTATGTTGTAACGATGACAAGATAAATAAGGATTTAATGTTACAGCCCAGGGTCCATTTTGTAAGACGTGAAGAAGCACTTGGAGGAGAAGAAACAAAGCTGGTCAACAGAAGAATGAAGAATGGAAGAATCTGGGTCTGGATACTCCTGTCCTCCTCTACGAAATAACCGAGGAACTGAGAGGTCCCTAGCCAAAGATAGTTAAATCACATTGGAGAAGTATGAATAACTACATCCACGCTGCCCTAGATTTGAAAAGAAGAGGGTCAAGAAAAAACAGACAATCAATAAACGACAATGTTCTTCCATCAGATCAGTTAGCCCTTAGGTGGGCTGACACATCTGCCAAAGCCAGATGTCTAATCTGCCCTGTAGCCAAAACAATATGGAATTGAAGGACAGGGAAGAAAAGGTAGGAGCCATATTAGCTTAAAGAGGCCAATAAAAATATGGCCAATTCTTGAATACAGCTCATCTGTCTAGAACACGCACTGCATTAATACGATCGAACGAGTCCAGAGATATTTCACCAGAAGAGACCTCCACTCGCAACAGAATATCTTATGCCACCAGACTTGGAAATTTTGGTTTTAGACAATTTAGAACTTTGCCGTCTTCAACCTAATAGAATAGAATAGAATTCTTTATTGGCCAAGTGTGATTGGTCTTTGGTGCATGTGCTCCCAGTATACATAAAAAGACAAGATACATTTGTCAAGAAATTACAAATTACAATCTAAGAGTAGTACATAAAATTATCTGCTACAATGTCCTACCTGTCAATGACTACTTCAGCTTCAACCACAACAACACATGAGCACATAATATACAAACTTAAGGTAAACCGTTCCAAACTTGATTGCAGAAAATACGACTTCAGCAACAGAGTGGCCAATGCCTGGAATGCACTACCTGACTCTATGGTTTCTTCCCCAAACCCCCAAAACTTTACCCTTAAACTGTCTACTGTCGACCTCACCCCATTCTTAAGAGGTCTTTAAGGGGCGTGCATAAGCGCACCAGCGTGCCCAACGTCCCTGTCCTAATATTCCCTTTTATTTGTACCCA
>JANHFT010004116.1:64600-78670 GCA_032467955.1 Pseudoxenodon macrops
GCCAAAAAAGCCAACACAGTTCTAGGCTGCATAAACAGAGGGATAGAATCAAGATCACATGAAGTGTTAATACCACTAAGGAAAATTTCCTGACAGTTAGAACAATTACCGGTAATCAGTGGAACAACTTGCCTCCAGAAGTTGTGAATGCTCCAACACTGGAAGTTTTAAAGAAGATATTAGACAACCATTTATCTGAAGTGGTGTAAGGTTTCCTGCCTTGGAAGGGGGTTGGACTAGAAGACCTCTAAGATCCCTTCCAACTCTGTTATTCTATTCTATCTATTCTGTTCTGTTCTATTCTATTCTATTCTATCTGCAAGCAAACAACTGAGGTCAGAGAGTACAAAGAACACCACGGTACTTATTTCTGTTCTTTGTGTCTCTTTAATCACACAGCATTGGAAAAAGAGGCCAACCCAAAGTTCTACTTGATTGATAATACAGGTTTGAAGACATCATTACTTATTCAAGCTACACTGAGTTGCCTATGAAGCTCTTTTTCCCCTGATTCAAGGAAATATTCATGGGTTCTTGGCAGCTGCTGGGAAAAGGATTTGCCCCTCCTGCTAATTTTCAGCACCAGAGATCTTTGCCTTTCAATGCAAAATCTATGGAGCAAAACCAATTATGAGCCTGCATATTAAAAAAGAAAAGAAAAGAGGAAAGGATTAGGCATTCAATTTCTACTCAGACTACTGAATTAACACATTTTTCTTGATTCACATAGTACTACAATAAACTCAAACAATGGGTTGAATTTGCACAACAGACTAAGCCACAATAAACTAAGCAATGTTTAGAAGTTTTAGAAGTGTAGCTGCTAGACTTATGGTTAGCTGTATGATGTGAATACAAGTGTTTTCCCTGAAAAGTGTGTCTTCGAAATACTGCATCAACTCAGAAAGTTCTGAGTTGAGCATGATAGTTTCCATTCCAAAAAGCAATTTTCACCGATAGTTAAAGACTCTAGTCCCTATGATTGCAACGATTAGTCTGGAGATAACTGTGTACTGGTGCTGTCGATTCAACAGAATGTCCTGTGGTCAGGCTGCAGTTCCTGTTCTTTTTTGTTGTTGTGACAAAACAGGAACATATACTTATAGATTAGTTCTGTAAACAAATGTTTTTAATATTCACTATTTGTACTGTAGGTAATTGTGCTGTTTGATTTACTAAGAGCGAGTTTTGAAGGCTAAACATCCCCACCCATATTTATCAACTTCTCTGTCACCTGCCTGCTGTATGTTGTTTGTAAGGGATGCCAGTGTGAGGTTTCCCTTCGCAAAAGGATGTTTGAATTGGCAATAGCCGAAATGTCAGTGCTAGTCAAATAGCAGATGTACTTGGATGTCAAGTTTCCCTGGTGATCTTTTTTCCCCCCCAGTTTAATCTCAGACAGACTTGACCTATGCACAGCTCTGGCAGGTTCTACCATATTCGTTCAAAGTTAAAATAACATTTATTGAATGCTGATCTAAAAGGATGATTAAATAAGCAAAGCAGTTTTTAATGAAAAAAAAAAGCATATTTCCAAATGATTAAGCAACGTTGGCTTAATTTGGAAAGCATCGACCTTTTCCTGGGTTCATTTATCAGGCTAAGCAAACAAAGTGAGTTCGTTGTGGTTTGTAAGCTACGTTTATGGTAGTTGAGCACAAATTAGAGCTTGCCAAAACTGCATGCAGCCTGCAGACCAGAGGTGGGTTCCTACCGGTTCTATCTGGTTCTGTAGAACCGGTAGTAACTCCACGATGACATCACGGAGCCGGTTCTGTCGGTGTCTCCATGGTGACCGCCATCTTGGATGTTGCTTCTGCACATGCGCAGAAGGTAATTTTTGATTGCTGCACACTCATGCTTCACGTGTGCACATGCAACACGACCTTGAGTGAACTGGCAGCAAAAATATCCACAACCCACCCCTGATGGAAACTAATCAAGGAGAGAAGCAACCTGGAATTAAGGAGAAACATCCTAACAATTAACAATCCCTTCCAGCTCTATACTGATTGATTGAATTTTCCCCCCAGCCCATCAGTTTCCAAGAGACCACGGCATAGCAAACAAAACTGTTTGAAATTGATTTTCATAATAAGAGTATTTAAATTGTGACTGAGACCTTCTTCCTCCTGCTTGAGAATTGGGCGGAAAAGGCCTTGGCTGATATAACACATACAGTTAAAGACATGTGATCCCACAGATATAAACAGTGGTGTTTTTTTTCTGCTAGGGATTTCCCACCCTGAACCCTACCACTTATGCCCAATCTTGTACGTTCTATTTATTTTGCTCGCATTTCAACCTCACCCCTAACAGCACTTAGGACAGCTGCCAACAATAACTTCACAGTTCAGTTGATTATGCGCCATCAAGTCATTTTGGACTCCTAGCAACCACATAGATAGAGTTTCTCCATGACGATCTATCCTTCACCTGGTCTTTCAGCTCTTACAATGGTGCATTTAGCGTCCCTGTAACTGAGTCCATCCACTTCGTTGGCTGGTGATTACTGGGAGTTGAAGTCCAAACATTTTAAAAGTTGCTAAGGTTGAGAAGATCCACCCTATAGTAATAGTGCTCTCCCCTTAAAATGCTTCCCTGTTGTGCAAGTCTTCTTGTCTGATGCTTTCCTCATCCAAGCCTAACAGATTTCCTTTCTCTTTTGCTTCCTCTTGCGGACGACACCTCGACTTTCTATACCAGGCAATCTTAAACACTCAAGGAACCACAAAGCTCCTAACCGGAAGTCCCTCCCCCCCGTTCAATTCTGGAGCCGACTGGAAGTCCAGTTCCCCCACCATAGAGCCTCCTCCAGAGGTGGGTTCCTACCGGTTCTTTCCGGTTCTATAGAACCATTAGTAACTCTGCGGTGACGTGACGGAGCCTGTTCCATCAGTGTCTCCGTGGGCGCCGCCATCTTGGATTTTGCTTCTGCGGACGTGTGGAAGCTAATTTTTGCTTCTACGCATGCACAGAAGTTAGTTTTTGATTGCTGTGCGCATGCGTGCATGTGCACTTCATGCACACTCACTCAGCGCAATCCTGAGTGAACTGGCAGCAAAAATATTCACAACCCACTCCTGGTCTTCTCCTAGCGCAGCGTCCTTTTTCTTCTACCTTGTCCTAACCCAGGGGTCTGCAACCTTAAAAAGAGCCAAATGTGGCGCGACAACAGGTACAGGGCCACTTCGCTCCTGCACTAAGGCTCCGGCCATCGCCTTGCCATGCCCCTCACCACCACCGCATCAGAGGAGGAGGATCACCAGAGCTTTAATGCAGGAGCGAAGCAGCCCTGTTACCTGCGTTCACGCCACATTTGATCGTAAGGCAGCCTTCGCTTCCTGCTGCTTCGGGCTGGGCCGGCTGCCTTGTGCGCAACTTTGCTGCGCTTTGGCGCTCGCTTGAGGAGGGTCTTCCCATGCATGTGCACCCTCCTGGCCCCACCACAGCAAGTCAGGGAGTCACGAGAGGGGGAGGAAGGGAAGCCTCTGCCAGGAGTGGCGATCGTTCCTCAACCAGCACCAGAGAATCAGCCCCGGCCGCTTCTCCATTCCCGCTCTCGCCGTTACTGTCTCAGGACAGGTGAGGGGAGGACGAGGGGCAGAGCTAGCCATACGGGACAGGGAGCCACAGCAGACGGCCCAAAGAGCAGCATGCGGCTCCAGAGCCACAGGTTGCTGACCCCCATCCTAAACGAAAGCCCTATCAATTGAGCCGACCAGCGACAGGGAGCTGCAGCAGGGGGATGAAAGAGCCACATGCGGCTCCAGAGCCGAGGGTTGGTGACCCCTGTTCTATACCATACTGTTGTCTGTATTCAGGTTTAAACTCCAGCTGTCAGAATCTATACAGAGGGAATACCGGCTGAGGCAAGCAGAGCTGAGCTTTCTGGCTCTGTGTGAGTGAGGTAGTTATTTCCCCTGTGGTTGAAAGTTTTGATTCCTTCTAACCTCCGCTGGGTTGTTTTTTTTGCCGGCAAGACAAAATTAAAATTTCAGTTTCTCCCTTGCACAAAGCAGGCCTCCCCAGTGAGATTGAAGCTCGCCTTTCCTAACACTTTGGGGGCAAGATGGACACCCTCTCCCCATCATCTTCTCACACCTTTCCCAAGGTTGCTTTTCCAAAAGGACTTTCTTGGTTTTTTCCCCTTGAAAACGTTTCGCTTCTCATCCAAGAAGCTTGTTCAGTTCTAACTGAACGTGGGGAATGGAAGGATTCATATTCTTTGCAGTCATTCGGTCGTTAGTATTCTGTGGGTCGGTCCATTAACTCTCTGCTTTCAAGAAAGTCCAGCTGCCTTTTGAAAAAGCACCTTCAGAACAACCATGGCTTGGATGAATCTCCATAGGCTCCTCACACCTATGTGACTAGAGAAGCCGCATACATTTCAATGCACATGAAAAGTAGACACTGGGTAAAGGACTCTACTTCTCAGCTGGCCTACAAGGGTCCTTACTGAGAGCTACAGAGTTAGTATCTGCCAAGCGTCCCATGGGTTATCAGCCTTGGTGCTCTCACTTCCTCTGCAGAAAATCAAATTGCTCCCTAACCGCAGTGAAATGCTTTATTCTGTAGTTTCTCTGCAGTTGTGAGTCACTTGGGGGGCCTGCTATTCATTTACTGAATGTTAATCAAAGGGTGTGTGTGTGTGTGTGGTGGGGTTGTCCACGTGTAGGTGAATGTTTTAAAAGTACAAATGAGCGGCATTGTGAAACCCATAGTTTTTCATTCCTCCCCTCCTGTTGAATTATATTTTTTTCCCAACGCTCTGCATGAAATATTTACTGTCACTTAAGAGGAACATGAGAGTGGGTGAATCTGATGAGTATCATCCCATCATGCTTTTGAGCATTCTTATCTGTTCGCTTGTGTTTCTGTAGCAGTCTAAAGGTTTTCTTGAAGAAAGCTCAAAACACTGTATTTAAAATGTCAGTTCTTCTCACCCCTCCCCCTCCAAAATGTCATATTTAAAAGTTTTATCTCAAATAAAACTCATGCATAATAATGATGCATTTAAATCACTAAGACTTGTGTTGTTGGCATGGTTTTGTAGTTAGCAGCGGGAGACCAGGACAGAGAAGAGAGTTCTAGGTTCAAACTGCACCTCAGACATCAAGCTCACTGGCTAAATTTAGATGCGTGTGGATTCATCCATTGTGCTAAGATGTGATGTATGTTTAATTTTAGCTCGGTATGATGTGTCTATCCAACTGTTACAGCATGCAACATGTGAACGGTGTATATATGTTTACTTCTCTTCTGTCACATTCTCATCGTACACTAATAATAATAATAAGCATGTAATCCAATGGCTTAGAGTTCTATGAAATCCCCAAATTTATGACTTAACAAATAATATTTTTTTAATATATATATTTTTTAAAAACCTAGGTTAGGTCTTTAATTCATAAGGCTACTATAAGGATTTTAAAAATGGGAGAAGAGATATTTTGTAGGCCCTTATTCTTCTGTCTATTCAATCATTCATTCATTTTCTATATAACCATCCAAATCAATCAATGAGTTTGGGCGACTTACAATTCCAAAACAATTAAAACAATTAAAAGCATTTAAAAGCAATAGCAAAGGACTGACTCTTACAAAAAACCCAGCTCGGTTGGGGTAAGTAGATCCTTGAAGTTTAACATTCACCCTTACCTGTCCACAATGATATGAAAAATTCTTACAAGAAGGATAGAAGCACGTTGAAATTTGAAGTAAGTTAAACACAATGCTTTCAAAACAATCCTATTGCATTACAAGTCAGCCAGATGTAATCTTTGCTTTTGCCAATAAACACAAAACTATAGAACGAAGCCTTTCATTAGTTTATTTACAAATTCTCTTATGGTTTTCAAGGAGGAGAAAATACGTTTGAGAAAATCCAGGTGAAAAGTTTTCCGTGTCACTGTTACTTCAACTCTGGCTGCCGTTGTTGTGGATTAGATGGGTTAGATTAGAATAATAAAGTTTTGATAATTTTATGTAACATTTTTAGCAGATGCCAAAAAAGAAGATGAAGGGCTTAGGGATTATAGTAACAAGTCATGTGGGATGATTTATTGATCCAAACCTGCTTGTATTCACTTGATGGGAAATAGAAAAGTTCTTTCTGGCCTCCAACCAGGGGTGAAATCTAGCAGGTTCTCACAGGTTCTGGAGAACCAGTAGCATAAATTTTGAATAGTTCGGAGAACCAGCAAATACCACCTCTGGCTGACCCCAGAAGTGGGGTGAGAATGGGGATTTTACAGTATCCTTCCCCTGCCATGCCCACCAAGCCACGGCTACCAAGCCACACTACGCCCACCAAGCCACACCCACAGAACCGGTAGTTAAAAAAAAAAGGGTTTCACCACTGCCTCCAACCAGCTCCCCATCATATATTCAGGACATCAAAGATGGCATTTTGAAAAGCCTGTGATCGTGATGATTGTTATCCATCCAGTTGTGTCCGACTCTTGGCAATTCTATGGGCCACATCTTCTGATCTTGCATTACTTTTCTTGGAGTTTTTCTATGCTATGCTGAAAAATTATGCTGAAAAGGCTATGTGGAGGCCAATTCCGTGCTACAATTTCTCTTTTATTCATGTGGCATAGTGATGGTACAGCATGGTTTTATGGGCATTGGATAGCATATCATTACAGGTAGGCCTCAACTTATAACAGTTTGTTTAGTGACCGTTCAAAGTTGCAGTGGCACTGAAGAATTTGAGTGTTTTTCACTGTTATGACCTTTGCAGCAGCCCCATGAATCAAGTGATCAAAATTCAGATGCTTGCCAACTGGTTCATATTTATGTCCGTTGTTGTGTCCCAAGTTCAGGTGGCCACCTTTTGCCACCTTCTGACAGGCAAAGTCAATGGGGAAGCCAGATTCACTTAACAACCGGCTTACTAACTTATCAACTGCAGTGATTTACTTAACAGCTGTGTCAAGAAAGGTCGTAAAATGGGGCAAAAGTCACTTAACCAAATGTCTCACTTAACAGTAGAAATTTGGGATGGTAAATCAAGGACTACCTGTTCACATTTTGAAATTGTCGGATCCATTTGTTAGTATTTGTCAAGATTCATTTGCCTGGTGACACTACAGTGAGTTCGGTGAATTTATTTATTTATTTATTAAATTAGTTGGCCTCTCATCTCACTGCAAGGCAACTCTGGGGGATGACAGAAAAGTTGGGTGGTTTTTTCCTCCATTTTAGCACTTGCAAAATCACTTAATTATTTGGAGACTAAAACATGGAACTTCTGAAAGACTGGGTAAAGTCCATATCTCTGCCAATCAACAATCTTTTATTCTTTTTCCTTCCTTCCCATTGGCTGCGCTTTATGGATCCCCTACTGGAAACCTGTAGAACTTCCAGCTGAAGAAGGTAAGCTTGATTCCTATTTGCAATCATTTGATTCTTTCTTTCTTTCTTTCTCTCTCTCTCTCTCTCTTTCTTTCACTTCTATGTCCCCCATCTTACCGAGGTGACTCTAGGCAGTTTACGATCATATAATATTTTAATAAGGAGGGGAGGACTCATGGACCATGTGGGAGACAAAGGAGAGAAAGTTGAGTTGAAACCAGAGGTCATCCATGAGCTTCTTTGGATTGATCTTGGGACCACTGCTGTCTTTTAAATAATCTACAATACTTTGCAAGTATAGGTGCATTGCTTTTTTTGCCACTCATGGGATGAATAAAGTGATAATATTTAAGATACCCACCAGTGTGATCTGGAAATGCTTTCTGTAATCAGTCTGAGAGGATGATCATGTTTACCATGGTACGTTCTTGGTGATTTCTGAGCTTGGTTGTTTTCTTGCAGACATTTCCTAACCAAAACTAAGTAACATCACTAGTGTACTGAAGATATTACCTAGTTTCAGGGTGGGCTTCAAAACTTTTAGCAAGGGGTTCTCTGCCTGGTTGCTGTGTGGGCGTGGCCATAGTGGGTGTGGCCTACTCAGCCTCCTGGGGGGGACATTTCCTTGAGGCTTTCCTTGAGCCTCTGGGAGGGAGGAAATTGGTTCCCCAGGCTCCGGAGGCCCTTTGGATGCCGTTTCTGGCCTTCCCGAACTTCTGGTAGGCCCATTTTTCACCCTCCCCGAGCCTCCGTGGGTGCCCTGCACTTACCTGCATACAAAACGGGCCACATGGGGACTCCTGGGAGGAGTGGGTAGGGCCAGCCAGGAGTGGGATTTGGGGGTTCTCCGAACTGCACAGAATCTTAGCTAGAGGTTCTCCCAAACCAACCAACAGGAGCCCACCCCTGCCTAGTTTGGGTAATGAAACATCTGCAACCAAACAACCAAGATCAGAGCGCACCAAGGACTCATCATTTCATCCCTGAGCTACAAATATTTATCTATATTCTGTTTATCATGAATTATATCTTTATATGGTGGCATGTTTACCATAAAATGAGTGGTTCTTGCACTAATGTCCCAAGTTGTGACAAAAGGGCCTACTGTAATCTGGACACCGTTTGTCTAAATGTCCCATTCTTTGTATTCCTCCATTGTTACTCCTCTGCATAAAAAATGAGAAAACTAGTATTAGTGATTACATTCTAGTTTTCTCCCTGACATGTTACGTTTTTGCTGTGCCAGGATTTTTATTGGTGTTCATGTTGGTTTAGATACATCTAAAAATGCCATCCAAGAACAATTCCTTGCTTTTGAAGATCAAACATAAGTCTCCTATTGTCAGAGGGAGGTAGAAGCATACCTATGTTTGCATTTCCCCCCTTTCTGACAGAATTAGTTTCATCTATAGTTTTTTTTTTTATGCACCCTACTTTTTAAATACCAGAAAGTATTTCTGGGATAGAAACTTATAAAACTGATGGCAGAATAAAACCTAATGTTCCATTAATTCTGCTCTTTGAGTATATTTGTCTTTATAATGTCTTTTTAATTAATTTTTTAATTATTATTTAAAAAAATTATTAATCTTTGTTTTATTTTTTATTTTTGTTGGACATGTGTTTATCCCATGCATATTTAAACTCAGTTACTGATAATTGAACCAGCAGCTGAAGTTGGTTCCAAGTTTCTACTATTCTCTTTGTGAAGTAATACTTTCCAACAACACTTTTGAACTTACCACCTCACGTTCTTGATTTTTACTTATTTTCTGCTGATTTTGTATTATTCTAACAAGATATTTAAATTAACTTTGTAGGAAAATCACTTCTGGAGCTAATACTGGAGCAGTTTGAAGATCTCCTAGTACGCATCCTTCTCTTGGCTGCTTTTGTTTCCTTTGTAAGTATGTTTACCTCAGTTGAAATTTCTTTTATTTATTTATCAAATTTCTAGACCGCCCATCTCACTTGCGTGCCTCTAGGCGGTTGACAGATCGAACGGTAAAATGATATAAAAGCTATAGTCAAAAACAAAGTTTAAAAAACTAACAAATGAAGCTCTTCAAATGATTTCCTAGTAACTAAATGTTCAACTCATAGAACAAGGGTGTCAAACTCGATTTCATTGAGGACCTCATCAAGGTTGTGTTTGACCGTAGGGGTGTGTGTGTGTCCAGGGGGCATGGCCAGCTCAACGTCATTCGTGTCCGGGGGGCCTGTAGTAGAGGTGGGTTCCAGATCTTCTTACTGCGGCTCAGGGACGCGCTGCGGCTGCGCTCGCACATGCACAGTACTTTAAAAAAAATTCTGCGCATGCGCTGAAAGAACCGACTCAGGGACGTGGCAGGCACGGGTTGCTAACAGTTCCAGTGAACCCTGCCGCCAAGTTACTAATGGTTCCATAGAAACGGACAGAACCAGTAGGAACCCACCTCTGGCCTGTAGTGGCCCAAGCGCTCTGCCAGCGAAAACGGAGGCAGCCCTCCTGGACTCCATTTTCACTGGCAGAGGCACTGTGGGCCAGTCCTTCTCTGTTTCCAGAGTGGCTCCGTGGGCCAGATCTAAGCACCCCACGGGCCGGATTTGGCCCATGGGCCTTGAGTTTGGCATCCCTGTCATAAAACATGAGTATAAATACAGATGCTGACATGGTTCAGTCCTAACTAGGAGACAAGTTGTTAATCTCACAGAAAAAGCTTGTTTTTTTTCTAGTTGGCTTAGGAGTGAAATATCATAGCAGCACAGAAAATTGCCAGATATCCAGTCAGATCATGATCCTCTAGCTCAGCCCTGTTTGTACAGATTTCTATAGCTGGGCAGAGTGGAAACTTTTATTTTATTTATTTATTTGTATCCCACCTTTATTATTTTTACGAATAACTCAAGGCAGCAAACATATCCAACACGCCTTCCTTCTCCTATTTTCCCCACAGTAGCACCCTTGTGAGAAGGGTTGGGCTGAGAGACAGTGACTGGCCGAAAGTAACCCAGCTCGCTGACTTTCATGGTTAAGGTGGGACTTGAACTCATAGTCTCTCACTTTCTAGCCTGGTGCCTTAACTACTAGACCAAACTGGCTCTCAGCTTTATCCCTTCATCTCTTTCAGAAGTTCTTAACATAGATATATTATTTGGGGGTAGGGGGTGGGTTGAACTTGGATAGAAAAAAATTACAGTTTCCTTTTCACTTGTAGCTGAAATTTAGCTTCTTGTTCAAAAATGTACCTAGGCAACAATTTAATATGCGGCTGCTAGACTTCAAAAATGCTCTTAAATCCCACATTATATCTTTAAAGATAAATGTGAGATATATCATTATATATTATATATCATTATATATCATTATATATCATTATATAAAAAGATATATCATTATATCTTTTTACTGATTAATAAAAGATTAATAAAGGAGCACAACTAATTATGTGTCATTTTTGAATAATAATATCTGTATTTGGGTATGATTACTTTCTTCATAGATATAAAATAATCTATATCTGTGTATTTTATTTTATGTGTTTAAATTTAAAAAACATTTTTTTCTCAGGAGAGACCATAGGTTTCACCAAACTCTCAAAGGGGTCCATGATAGAAAAGGTTTGAGAATCCTTGTTTTAATTGGATTTGCTGAGCAACCTTGCATGTAAATAACCAGAATCTTATTTAGATTAAGATAACCTTGTCATTTTTTACTGTGAGCACACTGGTCCACATTAAAAATGAAATCCTGTTGCCTGCTCTCAAAACAAAGTATATTTTACCCATACATACATACACATACATACATGCGTGTGCGCGCACACACACACCAGGGGTGGGTTATGGATTGTTTTGCTGCTGGTTTGCTCAGGGTCATGCCTTGTGCATGCGCACAAAGTGCACGAGCGCACACACGCAGCAAAAAAAAAAGCTTATGCGCAAAAGCAAAATCCAAAATGGTGGCGCCGAGGGAGTCACCAAAGGAACCGGCTCTGTGACGTCATCGCCAAGTTACTATCAGTTCTAAAGAACCAGCTAGAACCGGTAGGAACCCAGCTCTGACACACATACACACACACACAGAGCGGATAAGTAACATATCCTGAAAATATACATATACAAGTTATAGAAAGTACGCACCTCCAGATTTCTGTTTGAACATTTCATATGTCTCATAATAGCAGCGGGAAATTCTGTTACCCACACAAGTACATACATAGACTTTATAAGCAGATCTCACTTAGTGACAAGCAGCCAACAGAGGGAAAAGTAGAAACGGAGGCCAGGAAAAGAGAAAATTGCATGCTCTGTATAATTTCAATTATGTATTGTTGTGGGAAAAATGCCTGCTTAAATAAGAAATGAAAGTGTTTGGATAAAGATGCATCGAAGTAGCTTTTACTGGCACTTATAGCTGTAGGGGCTCCTTGCCAGAGGACTGCAGGAGAACCCCAAAGACTTCAAAGTTGCAGGTTATGTACCCTGTTAAATGATGCAGAAGACGTAGAAATATAATGTAAAGTATAACATGATCTGATGCAAGATCTGAAAACAACATGAGGTGACCTTACTGTGGGCTGACTCAGTGCCTCTGCATTCTGCTCCTCTCAAGATAGTCATCTGTTGGTGAGGGAGTAACAAATCCTACAGTGTGTAGAGCATTGGTGATCTCGTAGGTCATTACAACTCTTATGATTCTAAAGAAACTCCCATTTGGTCTGAACTACCACTTTCTGATATATAGCAATAACAACACACTTACATACCGCTTCATAGTGCTTTACAGCCCTCTCTAAGTGGTTTACAGAGTCAGCATATTTCCCCCAACAATCTGGGTCTTCATTTTACCGACCTTGTAAGGATGGAAGGCTGAGTCAACCTTGAGCTGGTGAGAATCGAACTGTTGGCAGTGGGCAGAGTTAGCCTGCAATTCTGCATTCTAACCACTGCGCCACCACAGCTCACGCGGCCTGTTATTGTATCCATATATTGAGTCCCTTCACACCACAGAAGACAACCTGTTGTTTGTGGTCTGTTGCCTTCTCTTCCACGGTTATCGGGCAGCTTCAGCTTGCCTGCGATATCTTCCATGCAGTTTAGCATCAAGTATGCAAGGATAAAATTATTTATCCTACACAGTATACTTCAAGTTGCTTAAATACGGCATGGAACTAAGAAGTGTGAAAAGGGATGTCATGTTAGGAATACAAGATGCACCAGCTAGACTGCATCACTTACTCGTATTTAGCTGATCCCAGCAAACAAAGCAAAATCAGATGTGACTGGTACTTAGATGGGAGATCACTTAAGAAAGCCAGTGCAGTAGATTTAATTGAAAAAATGTCCTGGAAGAAGGCAGTAGTAAACTATTGCCATATTGTCGTCAAGAAAACTACACATCTATGTAGAGGCCAGGAGTTAAGTTCAACTCAGAGAAGGTTAAGGAGCTTCGTCATGAATTGTATTGAAAATCTCAGGTGATATATTTTTCTTATTTCTTATTTCTTTGTGAAGGAGCCCTAAGAAGAACAAACCAAAGGACATTTTGTGTCTATTTTTAATTTCACAATTGCCTGCTCCTTATTAGCCTAAATAATTTGCATATCTGTAATGCAATTTGCAAGCTATTTTATGGAATGAAATCCCTTAAACGTAATCCACATGCTAAAAGCAGGAATGGAAGAAATAAATAAATACTTTTATTTTATTTTTGAGCAGTGGCAGAGGGGTTACCTATGCCTTGTAATATCTCCCTGGGCAAAAACAACTTTCAGGACTTTTTTCCCTAGTTTGTTTTGTGTTACTTGTGTGGATTTTTTAAGGGTGTGGAATGGCCAACAAACCTATTATCCTTAATTACTCCCTCTCCCTCAAAAAACTAGACAATAGGATATCAAATTAAAACAAAGCCACACAAGCTTGGTGAGCTCAAATCGTGCACCAAAAATGTGTAATCCTGCCTTAAAGTAATATTGCATAAGGAAGGATGTCCTGTCCCCTTCCTGCTTGAGGAAGCATTTTGTGTCTCCTTTAAAGATTAAAAAAATATTCTTTTGCATTTTTGTTTTGTTTTGTTTTCAAGAATGCTACTACTTCCATCTACAGGTAATCCTTGACTTATGATCATTCGTTTAGTGGCCATTTGAAGTGACAGTGGCACTGAAAAAAATAAGTTACACAAGATTACAAAAACACTTAGAACACCTCCTCTACTGTCATGTGATCAGAGTTCAGAATACAGAAGCACTGTAAAGCGGTATATAAGTCTAAGTGCTATTGCTATTGTTATTCAGGTATTGGCAACTGACATATATTTATGTAGCATCCTGGGCTCATGTGATTGCCATTTGTGACTCTCCCAGTTGGCTTCTAACAAGCAAAGTCAATGGGGGAAGCTGGATTCACTTAACAACGGCAGCTTAACAACCGTGGCAGAAAAAGGGCAGAAAATCTGGCGCAATTCACTTAACAGCCATCTTACTTAGCAGTGGAAGTTCTTGCCCCAGTTGTGGTCGTAGGTTGAGGAGTGTCTGTATTTCATAAAGGCCATCTTGGGTCTCATCAATCCTCATGCTTAGTTTTGTATTAGAATGAGTGATCTAAAGCAGGGGTCTCCAACCTTGGCAACTTTAAGACTTGTGGACTTCAACTTAGCCAGGTTTGCTGACTGAGGAACTCTGGGAGTTGAAGTCCACAAGTCTTAAAGTTGCCAAGGTTGGTTGGAGA
>JANHFT010004117.1:6834-20196 GCA_032467955.1 Pseudoxenodon macrops
GTTTTCCTTGTATGCCGTTGACATTGTTAACTTTAAATTTGTTTCCCAGAATTTTTCCCACTTTTGTAATTCTATATGAATGCATTTCTTATTTCCTATGTAAAGTATTTTAATAAAAACTATTTTTAAAAAATAAGATATTTTATGACACCACTCAGTAGAATTTACAACAAGGGATACTGCACAATTAAAATATAAAAATAACAGCATATTAAAACACTAAAATAAATTAGCATATATTACTAAATTAGAGAAAAGAACCTTTGCTTGGTAGCAAGAGATTGACAGTATTGGAACTGATGGGCCATTGAGGGAGGAATTCCTCAAAGCAGTACCACTGAAAAGGCTCCCTTTGTGACAGCTACCCATTTGATCACAAATGGTAGGGCTACCAGGAGAACATTCTGCAAAAATGCTTGAATACCTCAGGTTGCTCTGACTCATGAACTGAACAGGATTTAAATATAAACATCATCCTGTGAATTCTGCTCAGATATAGACTATACATAAAGCCTTTTGATTCAGTTTGAAGAAACTGAAGATTTCAAATTGCCCCCATAAATCAATTTCCTTCAACATAGAACTCTAATCATAACATTCCTCCAAAATAAAAATCATTAGAATAATACATTTTGTCCAAAATTTGGATTACTAGTCTCAGGCTATCTATGGTAGAACTGGCATATAATCTGGGACCAATATACATTATTTCCATGGAACTAATATAGAACTATGAAACTGATTCTTTAGGTAGTGCAAATCTATCCAGAATTCTTTTATATATATGAGGTCTCACTCATCATCTTCAGGCTGGTGCTTTCGGTGATGAAGATGATGAGTGAGACCTCATCAAAACGTCGCCAAGATACTCTCAATCTTACAAGGGAAAAGACCCAAATACGCCATGACTTGCATACCTATACCTGTGAAAACCTACGAAAACATATATATATGTTCCTCAATTTGCAACAGTTCATTCAGTGACTGTTCAAAGTGACAATGGCACTGAAAAAAGTGACATGAACATTTTTCACAATTATCTTTGCAGCATCCCCATGATCATGTGATCAAAATTCAGATGTTTGGCAACTGGTTCATACTTATGACCGTTGCAGCGTCGCAGAGTCTTGTTTTTTGCAACTTTCTGACAAGCAAAGTCAATGGGGAAGCCAGATTCATTTATCAACCAGGTTACTATCAACTGCAGTAATTCACTTAACAACTGTGGTAAGAAATGTAAAATGGAGCAAAACACACTTAACAAATTCTCATTTAATAAGATAAATGTTGGGCTCAATTGTGATCGTAGGTTGAGGACTAGCTGTATTACTGTCGATGGAATTTTATCTACACTATTCTAAGTAATCATTCAATATTCTAATTTAATCATTCAGATTTGTTGAAAAAATAATGGATATATCAGTACTTACTTTTCAATAAATGTTAAGTGTTCCCCACTCTAGGGGAAGGATACTGCAAAATCTCCATTCCCACCCCACTCTGGGGCCAGCCAGAGATGGCATTTGCCAGTTCTTCAAACTACTCAAAATTTCCGCTACCGTTTCTCCAGAACCTGTCAGAACCTGTTGAATTTCACCCCTTCTCCATGGATTTTCATGCTCAGTTATTGAAATCTGGGATGATAAATCCAATTTTTAGCATTCTAGTTTCTACTTTTGTGGTCCTCTTAATGAAGTGCAAAACAGAAACATAAGGATATTGTACTTTTTAAAAGATACAATATCCCTGAAAAAAATGAGGCCTCAAAATTTGACTCAACTTCTTGATATCTTTAGTGAACCTTAACATTAAAAAAAATTGATCATCCAAATCAAAGCATAAAGTGTTATGCTCTGCCAAAGGGGGGGGGGAATAGTCTGAAATAATACCAAGATTCACGAGTTCATCATTCAAAATGTTCACATTTATAGGATATGAGAATATTGATTGGTTTAAATTTTGTTCCAGAGATTTAATTTGCATACTTAATGAATAGGTATCATGAATTGTCTTAAAATGCCAAAGATTTTTTTTCTTATGTTGAATTATTGTCATTTCACAGCAGCAACTATCATCCATCTTATGAAGGATTATGTTCTACTGAATGCCCTCAATTGATGCATCATACTAAACAATAGTTTGGTTTACTTATTTTTTTACGAAGAAGGATTCATGATCTCATCCATTTCATCTTTATAACCACAGCTTGTTTTGTACCGTATATGAGTCTGTATATCTTGCTAAGCTAAAAACAAACAAAGTAGTGACATAGCATGATGCATGAACCAAGAATCTAGGGTAATTGTACAGGATTGTGTTGTATAGTTCTTGACTAATGTAAATCAAGTGCATGAAAACATTATTTCCTACCAGTATACGGTATTACCTTCAACTACCATCTCCAAGAGTTAAGAAGTTGGGGGATCCTTGGTGGAGCTTGTTTGTTTTCTTGCAACACATTTCATTACCCAAACTGGGTAACATCACCAGTGCTAGTAAGGAATGGGGTTTACTGTCAGTTTATATTCTAGTGGCTTGCCCTGTCATTTTTGGGGGGGATGGTCTTAAAGAGATTCTTTGGTTGGGCTGTTTCCTGCTGACAACCAAATAATCTTTAAGACCATCCGTGGTGGGATTCAGCCGGTTCACACCAGTTCAGGTAAACTGAACTGTTGTTAAATTACACACACACACACACACACACACACACACACACACACACACACCACTATCAAAGAGGATCCTGGGCTCTCTGCTGTGCTATGGAAAAACGGGCAATGGAGCATCTGGTGTGAGGGAAGCTAAAAGCTGCTTTCCATCTTTCTTCTCCCTACTCCTCCTTTCTACAGCCCAGCACTCAGGATCCACTTTGATAGTGAGGGGGTTAATTTAACAACCAGTTCACCCAGGGTCAGATTGGCTGTTGTGGGAGGCTCGTCCCGCATGTGCGGCAGAGCAGGAGGACAGGAATGGGCCACACCTCCCATAACAGCCAACCTGACTGGTTGTTAAATTATTTGAATCCCACCACTGAACCATCCCCACCAACACTGACAGGGCAAGCCACTAGAATATAAACTGATAGCAAATCCTACTCCTTACTAGCACTGATGATGTTAACTAGTTAGGTAATGAAGCATCCACAAGAAAACAAGCAAGCTCAGAGAGCAGCAAGAACCCTTCATTTCAACCCTGAGCTACAAATATTCTCCTTTATTAGTTAAGAAGTTATTCAAAATAAAGGAATGGTATTTTTCCCAGAAGTGGGAAAGTTGGTACTGCCATACTTCCTCAATATACCGGTATTTGTTAACATAAAGATTGCATACATTTTCCAAATACCTCAGCATTAGCTGATTGTCAATTCCTTGTCACCCCCTCATATTTGCACAATGGAGAAATATGTAAACTGAATTAAATTAATTCATTGACTGGCAGCTCAATCAGTAGCAAGCCCCATGAAGTCCAATGGATATTATTTGATTTGATTGCTTGATTTGTTTGCTGCCCATCTTGCTTCTGGGTAGCTAACAAACCTTAAAAGACAATGAAACTATGAACAATAAATATTCTTAATTTACATTCATAAATTACAATTAACAATATGGGGAGGAAAGGATCAGGATGCATGGGGGGAGGGGGAGGAGGTCTTCTCTTAATCCATCAACCTTCTCCAGAGTGATGCACCCTCAATGGGCCCCAAGCCAAGTGGCAAAGCCAGGTCTCGCCTTCAGGGGACAAGAATCTTTCAGAGGGCAAGAACTATGCCAGAAAAGCCTCTTCTCCTAGGAACCCGACAGTTGAAATTTCTTAACCAATGGGATCCGTAGCATGGCCCTTCTGCCAACATTGGTGGACAGGCCAGTCCCATTGGGGTGAGAGATGGTTCCTCAGACGGCATGGAGTCATGCCATTCAGAGTATATGAGTTCTAAATGTACTAAAAGGCAACTCCACATTTCATTCAAGGTTATTTTTCATCTACTTAAATTACATAATTAAGAAGCTGTTGTCATCACCGCATTATATTACACAAATACCCTTAATTCTTCTGCGGAAAGAAAATGAATATTAATCTGCATCTATAATACATGAAGTCCCTTACATAATCTGTAAAATAAAGTAATTAGAGGTAGCTCATTTAAAGCTTACTTGTAAATCTGCTGTAAAAATCCAGTTGCGTTTGAGCTAGGCTGGAACGTTTACCCTGAACGTACATGAAATTTATCTAGAGAAATATAAACATAGAAAGAAAGAGAAAAACATTAAACCATATGGCATGAATGTATGGCAAATGTGAAATATGAAATGTAATTATTTCTTTTTATGTAATGTGGAAAAAGGGGGTAGGAAGAAGATGTTTCCAATAGCATGTAACATTGCCCTCAGAATACTTGGGAACATTTAGTGGTGTCCTCTCCCATGAGCTCAGATAAAGAAACTCAATACCTTGCAATCTGTTCATGTTCAAGAACATGCTGATGTTGAAGAATTGCCAGCTAGATTGGAGGGAGAGGTCAAACAAGAACCTAGCTTGGAGTCATTCTGCAGCTGCAAACTGCATAGGTTTGACCTCTCACCTCCCCTACCACACCGCAAGACATCAAGCTTTATCTGGTTGTTCCCAGGGGAAGGAAGAAATCCCTGTAAAGTACTGTAAGTGTTAGACAATAAAGCTACTGACTGATGCTATTTACCAGTGGCTCTGGTTTCTTGCGCCTGACAGTCTTTTATGCAGGCTAGGAACTGAGAATTCTAGTCACTGGAGGACACCAGATTAGGAAAGTGGCGTGTGTAGTCTTTGATGTGATTTTGTTCAAAAATTGTACACAATAAAAACAAAACATTTCCAGTTCCATAGCTTGCAGAAGATGAAATAAAATATTATCTTGACTGCTATAAGTTTCTTAATTATTGAAGAACTTAAAGCACTTCCTTTAGGAAGACATCAAGATTACTTTCTCCTGTCCTCCTGAAACATAGTTTTTCCCATTGTATTACAGGTCTTTTCCGTAACATCAGTTTCTATATACTACCAAGTCCTTACATGTATCAAATCCATGATACCAGTTTGCTTATGAGAATAGTTTCAGACTCCAATTGCCCTCACCCAGGCATGCTCCATTAAATTCTATGGGTGAAATTAGGACCAGCAAAGAGTTAGATTGTAAAGAGCTGCTAGTAAACGGTTAACAGCTACTGCTCCAATGTTGTTGTTTTTTAGGAGAAGGGTTTGACAAGTGGAAATTATCACTTCTTTGAAAGCTAGTTTAAATTTGCATGAATGAAACTGTAGTTGCAATCAAGATCAAATTATTTTTAAACTTTGTTTTGGCCCTAAGCAGCATGATTGTAGAGAATTAACGGACTTAAAAACAAACAAACATGGCAGCAATTAGGGGCTGCTACTGCAGTGCTATGGGCTGCAAAAACTCATGAACCTTCTGACCTATCTTCTGACATACTGCTACAACTCTCCTTATCATGATCTTTATCTGGGGAAAACAGTGTATCATAGGGCAGCAAATTGTGAACCAAAGTTAACTCAAATGGGCTAATTTTCAGAATGCTGAGATCCATTACTCCCAAAAGAATGAAATTTGGGAAGTTGTGGCTACTTCAGTGCTGCTACAGTCACATGATCCATACTTTCAATATTGCATGACAGTTTCCCAGCCACTCACACAATCTCTTGTTCCCTCTCCCACCGAGCAGCAGACACTTACCTTCCTGATGGGAAGGGGAGTGGAGAGAAGGGAAAAGATGAGAAAGAGGGAGGGCAAAATGCAAAAAAGGGAAGAAGAAGAAGAAGAAAGAGGAGGAGAAAGGAATTTTTGGCCCACGCTGCCCTCCTGTGTGCCTTCCCCAACCTGCACCACTCTCTTACGTGCCTTCTCTGACATGTATGGCACTTCTTGTGAATGCCCACACACCTTTTTTGACACACATGGTACCTCTTAGCCATTTACCTGCCTGCTAGCCACAGACTTACATCTTCCTGCTAGCTTCCTCACTTACTTTCTCTCTGCAAACGTCCCACAAGCCAAATAAATGGCAGAGCTGGCAGGAGTTTGATGGAGGGAGGGAGGGAGAAAGGAAGGCAGGAGGGAAGATTTCTGATACTCTATGCCAGTTTTCCACAAGGAAACTTAATGGGGAAGCTGGCAGGAGATTGCTCCCATTGCTTTTTGCCTGCCTATGGCCATTCTGTTTCTCTGTTTAGTAAGACACATCTCTGAAATGATTATGTTCTCTCTATACTTCTGCTTTTTATAATGCTATATATGTATTCTATGACCATGTTTGACTATTACTTAATGTTCTAAAAGTTGAGCTACTTTGATAAAAAAGGGATACAGAAAAGCTGAATTCTTTGCTACTATCTGATAAGGGTCTGTATTTTCTTTATCTAAATATGGTGGCCTACTACCTATTCAAAAATGGGCTCCAAAGGAAAATCTATATATGCAATCAACTTCTGTTTACTGCATTTGAGACAAAGGAGCACATCAAGCATTCTAATGAGGATACTACATTACTTAAGGTATACTAGATGGCCTAGTATACCTTCTGGCTGCTCATAGGATTAGAGTGTATCATGTTGTAGTGATTCCATGCAGTGATGTATGGCATATACCAGGGCTTGGCCCTTTCAAATTTTGTTTAAAATTGACACAAAGCCCTTGTATCATTCAATACGCAGTTGATATCCTGTTATTGACCTCCATTCCAAGCCATGCAGGAGGTGCAATGGAAGTCTTAATGTGATACTGTACAGTCGATGGAAGTATGCATAGGGAGAAACAAGCTCAGGCTTAACTCAAGCAAAAGAACGGAGCTGTTAATTCAAAAATTAGTCTACTCTAGGATGATAACATTTACTGAACTTGGGAGTTACACTCCCCTGAAAATAAAAAGGCTTTCAATCTGAATATATTCATGGATTTTCAGCTATTGCTCAGTTTCAGCTAATGCAACGGTCATGGCCTTTCCAGGAAAAGGAAGCACTATAGATATTTATAGTCCTTTATAGTCATTTATATGCTGGTCATCTCGCAAAGGAACTACTGTAATTTGTTCTACTTGGATGTCCCCTTGAAAACTGTCTAGAAACTTTAAGTGGTACACAGTATGGCTGCTTACAACAAAACCTGCTATTCTCGTGTCAGGTATTTGTTATGGAAACTGCACTTTGTTATGGAAACTGCTATTTCACATTGTCACCGAAACTGCTACTGGTTTATGAATGCAGTTCAAGGTGGGTACTAAATTCCGAAAGTGCCATTATTTTAGAATCTGATTACATGAGACCACCTATTCCAGATCTTGTGGGGTTAGGACATCCTTCAAGTCCTGCCTTTGCAGAGATGCCATAATTAAGGATAACAAAGTTGGGCGTTTTCCATTGCTGCCAAAGCTGTTGGCATTTAGAAAAGCTGCACTATTGTGAAAAGTCTACAGGGATTTATATAACAATGGATTTCCTCTGTGGTTTGCCATTAAAATGTTATTGAGAGTGATATTCTATATGATGGTGGAGATAAAGTTTATTATTTTGTTTCTGCACCATATTATTATTTTAATCTTTCTGCCATATTACAGCATTGCCTATTTATATGCAAATGAAGTGGCCTATAAGTATGAGGCAGAGACGGAAGAAAGAAACTAATTAACCAATTACTGGCTTTGTTCATAAAGTCCAAAGAAAAGAAAATACAATCTATATAACACAGCACCCAAATAACCTCTCCAGGAGAAGACTTGGAGAAACTACACAGTTTTACTTTGGCAGGAGTTCTATCATCACGCAACAAATAAACCACAAAGTCACACTGAAAATAGCAACTAAGCTATTTGGGAGACTGGAGATGTGAAGTACAGCCTTTTCTATGTAAATTTAAAAAAATACAACCCCACTTACAACAATCATGTGGTATTCTTGATATATGGGAGGCAGTGAATATCGCAGGTCCTCTCTCCAAGGAGCTACATCTGCCAGAACCAGAAGAAGGGTCTTCTCTGTGGTGACTCCCTTAATTTGGAACACCATCCCTGTGGAGATAAGATTGGCCTCCACTCTGACACTCTTTCACAAGGCCCTGAAGACCTGGTTTTTCCAAAGTGCCTGAGGAACTCAGAATGGGATGGAGCTCATCAAGTGGCTTGTTTAATTGATTGATTATTGTCGCCAGGAGGTTGGTTTTTTAAAAACTATTTTTATTGTTTGTATATTGGATTTTTATTTTGGTAAGTCGGCCAGTCACTGAGAGTGAGTGGGCAGCCATATAAACTTTCTTAAATAAAAAAAATCTTTAAAACATAATTGAGATCAGAATTTGTTACATGAGGCGACTGATAAGTTAATTGTGCCCAATTTTACAACATTTTTCACCATGGTTGTTAAGCAAATCATTGAAGTTGTTAAGTGAACATTAACTGAATCTGGCTTTCTGTATTGATTTGGCTGCCAAACGTTGGCTGGGAAGGTCGCAAGTGGCGATCCCATTACCGCAGGATACTGCAACTGTTTGTAAGTACATGCCAATTGCAAAGCACTCAAATTTTAATACATGACTGGGAGATGCTGTGTCGGTTGTGAGTACAATAACAGGTTGCAAGTCACTTTTTTCAGTGCTGTTGTAACTTTAAATGGCCACTAAACAAATGGTTGTAAATTGAGGACTATCTGTACAAGACAGGAAATTTCTATTCTCAAATTTACACACAAAAAATTAAATTGACGTTCCCAGCTCAGTTTGGGATATATAGTAATCTTTTACTCGCTGTGTAAGTTACTACAGCTCCATTATATCAATGTATGTTAATTATTAGCCACCTTCAAATGTGTCAAGACTTGATAGCGAACAAAGGATGGGTCTTATATTCTGGTCAATCCTAGTCTCTCTATGTGCAAACCTGGAATTGGAAGATCTGTACAGCATTACATCTCGGTCTCTGTCTGCATCACGCTGAGTGAAACTTTAGCATTTAAGCTAATGCAAGAATGCAACTTTTTTTCACAATATGAGTTGAATGCACAGAGATCAGGAAGAGCAGGAAGCAGGCTGAAAATGTGGTCCAGTTCCCTTTTCATTTTTAAGTCTTCTCACATGTTCAAAAGCAACAGCTTTTGAAGTTCAAAAGTCCTAAATTCATATCAAGGAAATGATAATTATGTTGATTTAGAAGGGAACTTGGACAAAGTCAGGCACTGTGATAAATATTTACTAGCTGAATGTCTAGCCCCTGAGGAATAAAGGCTATGTGAGGTTAAACTTTTTCAATACCCTTTGAAAACAGAGTTGCCATTAATTCATAACCTATACTTGGCTGATCATATTTCTGTTGTTTTGGTTAAAAATATTTCTGAAATGAAAATCAGTTAACACACAGCCTTTTGTGACCTGGTGCCCTCCTTATGTGTGATAGCAGCTACTTAAAAAAATAATGTAATGGGTGCCAGTTTGGGAAAATCTGGTATATAGCAAAAAGGAAGAGAAGAAAAATAGAGTCAAGAGAACACACGAACAATTGAAACTTATAGTACAACATATGTTCCTGTCTGTGAGTTTTCCTGCCTTAAACTAGCTGTTGGAATAAAAGGGGCTTGGATTTGGAACATATCTGATCTCCCAAGACAATTTTTAAAGGGATTTTAGTAGGCATATACACGTACGTGTCAAAAATCAAGATGATGACTAGATAGCGAGAGCAATAGCACTTAAGAGTTATCTACCGCTTCACAGTGGTTTACTTTCCTCTGTAAGCAGCTTACAGAATTAGCATATTGTACCCAACAATCTGAATCCTCATTTTACCAACTTCAGAAGGATGGAAGGCTGAGTCAACCTTGAGCTGATGAGGATGGCAAGGAACTATCTCTCTCTTTCTGCTGTGGTGGTTATGCAGAATTTGCAGCCCAATTTATCAGTCACCTTCTGAAAGCAAGAACGCCTTCTGGTTCCTCCTCCTGCAGAGAAACATTCAAAAGAGGCAGAGTAGTTAAACAATACAGTATCACTGTAAAACATTTCTACAAGCCCCTAATTTTCATGATGAAAAACAGCCGCATGGCTTACTTCATTAGCCACCAAAATAGTAAGAGAATGAGCATGCTCACACTCCCCTGGTTCATTTCCAAATAATAATAATCTGACCAGGCAATGAATGAAAACTCTGTCCTGAACACAGACTTGAGTTACAACTGAACAGAACAAAGGAAATAGACTTCCATCAAGAATCAGACTAATTGTTATCGGGTTCTGTGATAATTTGTATGAATGGTTTCTTTTTCAATTCAGTAAATGTCATGACCTATAGCTAATTAATACATTTATAGCATTACAATATAGCTAATTAATACATTATAATGCAATCCAGTGCTGCCAGGTGTACCTACTCCAAGGTCCTAGTCCTGCTGAATATCTAAAATGTAATAATGTAATCATGTTGATACCAATTTCAGTCGAATTAAGTTACTAAATTAAGCATATGAATTTGCTCTTGATTTTACCTACGTTTTTATTCTGACTTGTGTGTGCCTGTGTGCACAACACCCTCAGAAACCTAGTGTGAAACCTGCGATCTGCAAAAGGTACTCATTCTTAATAAATAGGACCGCACAAATTCATTCATCTATTAGAAAGACATTATATCATCTACTGAGTACAACTTCAAAATGTTCAAGGTTGTCACAGATCATACCTGTAATTAAACATGATTCGTACAAAAATAAAAGGTTGAAATATTCAAAACTATCATGCTTTCCATAATTTTTTTCTGCTTACCTTGTGGGTTTTGTGGAAAAGAGAAAGACGGAAGCGTATTTTACAAATGCTGAAAAACGCTTCTGCATAATATACAGGAGAGAATTCTGCTGAACCTTGGCTCACCTTGAGACTCTTGAAAAGGATTTTGTTGCAGTGGTTGAAAACAGCATTATTTCAGCTGCTTTCATTTTGTGAAAGGACCCAATTATACAAAGCCCATGAATCATAGAAGAAACTTCAGAAGTAGCTCATCCTTTGTACGGAAAAGGTCCAAGACTTTGATCATCAGTCACCTGTGAGAATTACAATTCCTAAATTAAGTGACAAAGGCTTTTTGGAAAACAGAAGTGATATAGTAATAAAAGACATACTATAATACACAGTCATGGCTTAGTGTACATACAGTTTTATTGCAGATAATGACTTTAATGTTTGCATATTTCACTATTTCTAACACACTGGTCCAGAAAACAAAAGAATAGTGTTAAAATACAGTTTATTTAGTGACTATTCAAAGTTACAACGGCACTGGAAAAAAATGACTTATTTTTCAGTTATGATCTTTGCACCGTCCCTATAATGATGTAATTTAAATTCAGATGCTTGGCAATTGGTTCATATTTATGACCATTGGTGGACCAAGGTCATGTGATCACCTTTTATGAACTTCTGACAAGCAAAGTCAACGGGGAAGCCAGATTCACTAAACCACTTCATTACTAATTTAACAACTGTGGTGATTCACTTAACAACTGTGACAAGAAAGGTCATAAATGGGACAAAACTCACTTAGCAAATGTCTCACTTAACAACAGAAATTTTGGATTCCATTGTGGTCCTAAATCGAGGACTACCTGTACCAGGCTGCCTGCTCTAACCCTCAAAATAATGCTATCTTGCCATTTAGTTAGACAGTTTCCATGCATAAATTGAACCATTCATGTCAGATCTTGGACATCATATAATACACAATCTTTTCAAGACACAGCAGGAAAATATAGAGTTTACTTAATGATCTAATATGGAAGCAATGGGTTTGAATATGTTTCACAAGCGTCCTATCGTTTGCATGGAAAAAAAGTGCCACTCTTTTCCAGTGGTAATGACCAATTAAAATTGCTCTTTATTAAAGAGCTGTGGAGGTATAGTGGCTAGAATGCAGTATTGCAGGCTAACTCTGCCCACAATGCAGGAGTTCAATCCTGATCTGCTCAAGGTTGACTCAGCCTTCCATCCTTCCAAGGTTGGTAAAATGAGGACCCAGATTGTTGGAGCAATATACTGACACTATAAACCTGTAAAGCACTATGGAGTGATATATAAGTCCAAGTGCTATTGCTATTAAATGCCCCTCCCCAGCCAAAAAAAAAACCCTTCTAAGAATTAAATTAACCACCAGATGTCATGGACTTTCCATTGCTCTTTAAAAACAAACATGCTGCATTCTTTTCTTTGTGTTCCAGTATGAGTTTGCATTCCTATGTTTGGGTTATTTAAATATTAAGTTAGCATTGTAGGTCAATGGAACAGTATGACAATGAATTCTAAACATTGCTGGAAATAGAGATACATTCATTCTTCTTTTCTAACAAGTGTAAATATTGAAAGTGAAAAATGAAAGTATACATCTCTGAAAATGACAGTGTTTTGTATATAACCACATCTCACCCCTGCCCCTGTGGTTAGACATACAGTACACACACACAAGAAAGAATGACTATTTCACTATAGTGGGGAAGGTTTCAAAACAATTGTCTAGTTCTTCTTGCATGGTAGGATATACCGGTACGGTACTTAAGATCTTTCTATCAAATATCAAAAATACTCTATGGACATTGGGCTTTTATTACAAATATGCTGTTTGATATAATATGATTGTCGTACATATGTTTATACTTTCTTAACAAATGTATAATTATAAATTATTTTTAAATGGTCAAAACAGGACATTTAAACAAAGGCATTTCCTGAAGACATTTATAAGATTCCATTTCAAATTACTTTTATAATATAATCCTATATAGGTTTACTCAAAAATAAATCTCATTAGTGTCCGCTCCGAGAAAAATAAACATTATTTTAGTTTTGCAATCAAACTCACCTACAGATATATATTCTCTGAATGTTTTGAACTATAAATCCTGCAGAAAGTCTCCTGAAAAAATAGTGTTTTATTTATTTATCTAATTTTTAAAACCACCCATCTATCTCATGGAGGAACTGTGTTTGTGTGCATGTACACATCCAGCCACCAATTAATATATATTTAAAAAACCCACTTAACATATTTTTAGGAAACTACAATGAAAACACACACACACACAAACACACACAGACCATGGATATACAATTTAAATTTAGCTTGTACAGCCACTCACGTCTCCATAAAATGGAGCATATTTCTGTCACTAAAAAAAATCTGCACTTTATGATGTTGTAACATCTTGGTAAATAAATTAAGGATTAGATTTAGATGTTGTTTGATATCATTTTTTATTACCTTTATTTATTTATTTATTATTTATTTATTTATTTATTTATTAATTAAATTTATATACCGCCCTTCTCTCGAAAGACTCAGGGCGGTGTACAGC